>KB671701.1:70598-115111 GCA_000349105.1 Anopheles epiroticus
ATAGTGATGTGCCAATTTCGCCAAGGGGGGGCCATATCAGGTCTTTTACCACTGATTTAAAGAATAACTTAAATAAAATACACGTCTAATCGAAACGCAACTGAAACAAATTAGAACGAAAACTTATGTTAATACTTTACACGGATTTATTATTTATTTCTAAAATTTTGACCAAAATTTTAAATCACCACAGCGCACTGTCCATCAAAATTGACCGAATACAGTGATGCGCAAATTTCGCCAGGGGGGGCCTTCTCGAACCTTTTACCGTAAAATGTTACTAGCATTACTTTAGAATTTTATTTGATTTTTATATCTAAATGGTTGGTTCTGCTTAACGTTGCTTTACCTACTTTGCCTCTTTAGACCTGCCATTTAAAATTGGTTTATCCCAACCTCATCTCACTTTATGGTTTATGATTATAATAGTTAATAGCAGTATGGCACAACACCACACAAAAACAAATCCCAACCGCGTGTCCATAACTTTTCATTCTCAGTCAGCATAAAGAATCATTATAATTGGGTGCAATAAAACGGAATGGCCATTCCGGCGAGTTATTCTACGCTGTTCCACTTTAACGTTCCAAAACAAAAAAAAACCACCTCAACCTCAACCCCGTAGCAATCGATTACAGTGTTGCGCTTTTCACTAAGTGGGTGCAAGAACGAACATAAAAATGAGGGCGCTAACTCGTACATGATAAAGAGAAAAAATGGTTTAAATGTTTTTGTGTGTGCGCGTGGTGCACAATCAGATGGGAAAAACGTTGTAGCTGCTAATAAAATGGTTTAACTACCAGTGCATTACTTGTAGGCTAGACTAGCGAGTTTGCCCTGTGCATGTTTAAAGGAGCGTTAGATGGGACACGTAAAGCGTACAAGGAGCTTTATAGCATTTTAACTAGGTTATAATTTTTAAATGTTCACGTGATCAAAAGCTCATTAGAAAATATATTGAAAATCGAAACTTCAACTGTTTTCTCGCTTTGCAGAAAGAGTACAGGGTCCGCCATTTAACTGTTATTTTAAGCCACCGGCTATTTCGAGTCTGGCCGCACTGGTGGCATGACAGATCTGACAGAGTGACAGATCTACGTGGACTCACGATCCACTCGAAATCGATAATAATTTTGCTAATAAAATCATCTTTTCCAATAAAGCTCATTTTCATGATGGCTTTGTCATCAAGCAAAATTGCCAGATTTGGACAACGGAAATTTAAGAATGACCGATGAATCCATCACTGTTTGGTGTGGTTGTGGAAGGCGTCATATTTATTTATATAATTTATTGAATATTTATTCGCCGCAATTCAAGATGAAGACCTTGGAGACATTTAGTTTCAACAAGCTGGCTCAACAAGATGTTGCATTCGATCTTCAACACAGCCAATCGATTCAACACAGCCAATGCGGCATTCGATCTTTTGCGCACTGTTTTTGAAGACTTAACCTTAGCCTTACAGAAACCTTAGAGCAGTACAAATGTTTACAAATAATCAGTTTTTTGGTCAATTTGGCAACAAAATGCATCCGTGAAATGCACGCAGCTTACAAATTTGGAATCCAAGAAGGCTACTTGCTCATAATTCGAACGTAGTGACACGCGGTTCAGCCGTATTGGCGCGCGCATCCAAACGGAATGGAACGCGATACGAAGTATGCTGCACGCGATACGACGCAGATGAGGCGCGAGAGAAGGCGGCATGCTGTTCGAACGTAGCTGGAAACGGGTGTCATGTCAACAAACCGCAAACTATCGAAGCTATGAAGAACAACATTCGCGATTAACACAATTATCTCAATAGTTCGCGCCCCAGAAGAAAAACTTACCCTTTCTGGACCATTTCCTCAAGCGATGTTGAGAAAAAAGTAATTAAAAAAAAGGCAAGCAAATTTCAAATTCTTGCATAGCTAGAAGAAATGCGCCAAGACCAACGCATGGAAGTCAAAAACTGGTAAAAAGTCCCACAAGTGCCGTCACCTTAAATAAAAATAGATAACCCGTTTCGAAATGAACAGAACCTTCCTATACAGATATGAAATACACAAAGAAACCACTCCAGTCATTTCTCTCCTACCTTTAAAGCGACCACAGTCCACACCTCATCTCGAAACCGACAACCCCATCCGGTTCGGTGTCATTAAAGATAACTGCTCGAGCCTAACCCAGATGTCCATTGCATTGAACACGGGCCCTGCTGGGGGATGCTTTGTGCAATGGCCCTTCCTGCTGTGCCGGAACTCACTTACCGTAGCACGTTTTCGCTCCTGGTGCCGGGTTGTGCATGTGCACCTGCATGAATATGCAATCAGGGCTTCTTTGGTTTCGGTGCAGTGGAACGCAGGGAGCGGAGTGTGGTCACCCTGGCACACAGTTCAAACGGGAGCCATCGTCTGGATCTGTCTGGTCGATTATGGCGAATGTATGGCACGGCATCCCATTGCAATTGCCTATCCCCCAATTGACTTGGCCTGCCGGAGAAATGCAAGCAGCAGTTGCTTGGCCTGCGGGTGGATTAGATTAGCCCTGCTCCACATTCAAGGAAACATCAAACAGTTGATCTGTTGTGGAGATGCATGTCCATTAACAGCACAGTCAAGAGCCACGCGTTAAAGATCCTTACAGGGTGGTTAAAGTTCACTCGGGAAAAGGGGCCTCTCCTAACGTCAGGAAAAAATCACAAACATTTATAATTTATTGCTTCATCTTCTTCTCCGCGCCAGCAAAGACTCATATTTCCGCGCTCGATTGTTATTCGCATCAGGCGCACGAGTGTACAGAATGAAGCCTTGATTAGATCAAAAGCGAAGCGAATCAATCAACTGGAAACGGATCTATTTTGCATAATAAGTCCGAACCATGCCGGAACGTTTCCTGGTGTATGCCGTGCGTCCATGTTAACGGTTTCGTCCCAGCCAACTGTCCTCCCTTCCGGTTGTCCCTTGTGCCGTGTGTTTGTTCTTTCCACTGCACCGCCGGTACAGATAATTTGCATCCCATTACGAAGGCCAAGTTGAGTGTGTTTCTTCCGTTTTGCCATCAAACTCGTAAGAGAGTCACCACTGCTGTTCGATTCACTCTATATTAGTTCTGCCTGTGCGGTTGTTGCGGTTAGTGATAGACACTGTGACATGGAGCACTTGGATTCTGGGGACAGTTTGCAGCAAGAACATACCATGTTTGTGTTCATCGGATGCACATTATCGTTGTACGAAACGTTGGTTGTGGTTTGGGGTGTTCAATTGCAAACGATGGTCCAGCCATCTTGATACACCCGAGAAGCACACCCGAAACCGTTCGCGAACATTATTAAATTAAATTTAATGCATCGCCAGCGTATCGTCGTTTCGGTTTCTCCCTCTTATCTACCCGACAGCTTCCGTTTGCACCTTCCAAAACGACACATCGACGGGAGAGAGAGGGAGAGAGAGAGAGGGATGCATATGATTAAATCCCCGTGTTCGTGCAACTGTCTCGTTAAAAAGCGCAAGACGTGAACACATAAAACTCTCTCCACCCTCTCCCACTCGCCATCCCCACCGGAGGCACATGGCACGTGGCATTAAAATGTTCCGCTTTTCTCTGTCACCGATCCTTGCTTTATCGTGCACGGTACACGATACACGACGAGAACCGGCCTTCCCTTGCTGCACTGGCCACTGCCACGAGGGTGACAAACAGGGCGGCCGGGGGAAGTTGTAAATACCGACGGTAAACAGTTGGGAAAGGAGCACGTGAACGTGATTTTACGCTTGTGGCCCGTCTTAGCAGCGAAAACAGGCAGCGAAAAGCAATTTCGAGCAACACATTTGACACGTTTAAAACCCCCGGGAGGAGTTAATTGATAAGTGCAGTGTCGGTAAAATGGGACATTTCAACGGGAGGGGTGCGGTAGGCTGATAACGATTTGCCAAAAATAAATAATGTGCACGTGGAGCAGATTCTGGTTGTGCGAGAATAAATAATTTACAATCATTTTCGGTACCTTTAAATCATGTCATTGTTGCTTTTGGGGTTGCAATGTCATACAGTTTTTTTTTAGCATTAAATTTACACTTTACATTTTAAACAACCTTACCTTAAAACAACGCTTAACCTTACTTGTACGAACAAAAGCAGGTCGTATGGCCAAAGGTAAACATTCACCAGTCGCTTACCAGCAGTAAAACGGGTGTTATAAAATGCCAATATCCGTAGTATTCAATCGAACGAATCGATTGAGCCGTATCCGGCGGACGCGTTCGAGGCACGAGCTTCTAATAACGTTCGATCCGAGTTGTTGCTAGCCGCGTTAAACCGTTTTGCTGAAAAGTTGCTTGGCTTTATTGTTTAAAAGAAAATGAAATGCCTTTTAAAGGTCCTCTGGTTTCTCGTCGTAATATTAAAAGTACAACAAAAGTTGGCAAATTTTTCTATTCAAATATATTGCTCAAATATGTTGTCATGTTGCTGCTCGATGTTGCTCCACTGTTTGTATTAAATTTATCGTAGGATAAATAATCTAAATAATCAAATAATTCATAAAACGCACATCATTTACACATTACTTGAAATGCTAAGAAATGCCCTTTTTTGCCATACAAAAGTCTCGTAAAAGTTATAATAAAGCAAACGTAAAAATTCTAGCTTCTCAGCAGAACGCATCTATTTTTTTTTTTGATAGACACACTCTGTTCAGTGATACAAGTATTTTCCATGTCATTCGTATGAATTATTCTCTAAAAGCTACAACAGATTTTGTTTCATTTCATCAAACTTTTTCAAGCACGTTAAAACCACCACAATTTCAAATTGAAATGTAGTATGTCGGGTTTGACGTTCTTTCTTTACAAATTTAATACATGTCTTCATAAAAATAACCCAAAAAGACCAATGAATTGAACAATTACTAAGGAAAAATCCCTTCATAAGTACTGTTAAGGGTTATTTAAATATTTAATTAATATCCTTTTTTGGAATACATTTATATTTACTTCTCTTGTTCTGCTGTTTAAACTCTTTATAGTATCTTCTCAATTTGTTTGGTTGTACATGTTTAGTAAGTCGTTTCTTATTTTTTTTTACACTTTAAGCCTTCTTGCTTTAACCCCTTTGGAACGTCACTTCGTATCCAAAGCACCCCCATTCGTAGCCTTATTGTAGATGCATCTCAGCTACCGCAACTGCAACAATTCTACTTCAATAATTTCCATCTCTAACCCTGTTGTTCTCCATTACCAACTTACTGGCTTACCGGAAATGTTTCTGCATGCGCTCCTAACAAACCCTTACTCCTTCCACCACCTCCCGATTTGTGGATACAATGGACACCAACGCCGGTCAATCTCGAATTGAACAACCCAACAGTTTGCCGCCTGGAAAGGATCACAGGTACAGTACTGCAGGAAAGAGAATGTCCAAACCCCCCACCCCCCTTTTTGCCTTCTGTTGCACATTGGCTCGGGTGAAAGTTTTTGCTCCAAATGATATCCTTCAAATTTGCATTTTCCCCTTTGCTATTGCCTTTGAATCTGTATTTCCTTGTGAATCAAGAGACTTTTCGGGGGCAAACTTTTTCAAGACGCCCAATTTAAGGGCCCCAAACTAGCAGAAGTATTTGCCCAATTATGACTCAAACTTAAGCAAATCAAGCATTCCTTCGACTGAACGGGTTTACCTTGACGCATTCATCAGGCGTAGCTGAGGCCTTCAGCCTTAAATTTAATTGCTGTAATGAACTCCGTTTACGACGGAAGCTACGAAATGGAAATTTGTTTCCGTCGAGGGCAGAGTTTTGATTGCTGCATACTGCATTAACTGCAAATTGTTGGGATGATTTATTTGGAACTAGCAGTTGTTTAAAGGTAGAACGACACGATTTGATTGTAGCGATTTGATTGTAGCTATTCCTAGCAAATGGATGAAAATTTGCATGACGAGACAGTTTGTCTACCTTTGCATGATTGCAAGTTGCTCCTCTAATAACAGAATACCTTAAAGTATGTAGTTTCTTGTAACTAGAATCCTATTTTAGATTTTCTCTAGAAACTGCCGTAATTGTGACAAGCATGACATTTAAACAACCTCTCTATTGCTGGGACAACTCCAGCCGATACACCACGATAGGCAATGCTAAACCGCCCCTAATCGCACTCATTACCTTTCCCCCCCCCCCCAAACCGTTCGCAGGGCTCGCTAACGAAAGCCTTCCGGATGAGCTCCAACTACAAGCCGCGCGGCAGCAGCAACAACGGCGGCAGCGGTGCCGGATCCGATAAGAACAGCGTGTACAGCTCGACCTCGCCGACACCGTCGTTCAGCAGCAGCGAGGGTGGCATCTACGCGACGGTCGGTTCGCTCCAGACCCATCCGGCCTTCTTCCATCATCTGCCACCGCCAACGTCGGCCCCGCCGCCCATACCGCACGGCGGCGGCAGCAGCAGCAGTCACGGTGGAGCGTTAAGATCGGTTGACTCAATGCCACCACCGCCGCTAGGTTCAACGATGGCACCGACCGCACTGGAACGAGCCACTGCCATCGCCAACAATCGGGTCAGTGCACCGCCGATGGACAGCGGTCATGCGACACTGCCAAAGTATGCGCAGCACCGGCGGGTCAAAAGCATAAGCGACATTGAAATCCCTTCCGTCGGACCGGTGGGATAATGTGAGGAAGGGGACAACAAGGCCATCTTCTAGCTAATGTAAGCCAACATAGAGCAAGGCAGCCCCAGCAGTGTGTGCCGAGTGAAGCCGTTTGGATTTTATTTAGTTTGTTGTTCCATTTACTGCAAGCAAAACATTCTACCAAGCAATAAATAGAAAGCTGGCAAATGGTTTAAAATAATTTTAAAGTGCAATAGCTTCAGTTTCTCGTGAATACCGCTCAGCGGGAAGATAGCGGTCGCCCGTTGAAGAGTGACCGAAAAACTCGATTGAAAACTGACCGCATGAGCCTTCCCAACCCAACCGGGTGAAAGGATTGGTGGTTTTTTTTGCTGGTGCAGAAGGTGCAAACTGACAAGGACGAATTTCGCTACTGGTCAAACGCATTCCGGATGCAGCTTTTGCGGTTGACCGCGTGTGCCCATCAAGGGTTGTCAGTGCCATCCGGCGGCAGATCGCTTGCGTGTTGCGGTGCAGAAACCATTACAAATGCTGTAATGCCAATTTAATGCGACTTTCGGGGTTTGATTTAGCACGTTAAATTATTTAAAATATATTTTTTAATAGTTTTAACTTTAAATAAGCTTTGCCGGGTTTGCGCTTATCTAACAGCTGTGTACAAAAATCCATTCCGTTACAATCTTGCAAATCGATATCGCAATTTCGTCCTTAGCTAGATAGCTGGCGGAAAGGGAAACCGAATTCCAATTTAGGGCACCAATTACCAGTACATTCCTTTCAGCAATTTGCCGATAAGCCCATTGGGCTCGGATCTTCCCAAAATATATGAAATGGAACCGTAGAGTGCAGCAATGCAGTCGAGCCGTATCCCTGCAACCATCATTAATAAACTGCAGGCAGTAATTAGACCGGCGTTGCGTTAATTTGAATTTACGGTGCTCGAATCGATTGAGTGGTTGTTTCGCGGCGGGTGGAAGGCGTGACAGTGTGTAGCAGTGAATCGATTTCGCTAATGATATGCGAATTATACCCGGAGGCAACATTCCACAAAGGTTTCGCCTTTCCGCCACACGAAAACGATCAGTTTACGAAACAGGATAGGTTTCTTTGTTATGTTAACTTTGTTATGTTTTTTATTCTTTTAATTTAATTGGTGCTCTTTATGTTAGGCTAACAATCCTTTTCTCCCTCAATTTCCACTCACAATGGCCGACAGTGTGCAATCGTATCGTGTAAGAGTGAGGTGAGCTATTTGTAGTCCAGTATTATCACCCCACTTTGTTTGTCTGTAATAATATATTATTCTATTATATCTGCTCTCAATGCCTTTATTTTATTCAAGCCGTACGTAATTGCACCATTTAGTTAGGTTTCAGCTGAAATGTGTCGCCCGGTGGGAGGCGAATTTATGAGTGCAATTTCTGATCGACAGCCACACGCGACATTACTGCAAACCCGTGCCCATTCGTGTCATTATCATTAGCGAAGCAATGGGGCGAAACCCGGTTTAGCAAATGTATTTCAATCCTATTGTCGTAAATGCCTGTTCAACATATCAAATAATAGAACGCGAATGATCGCGTTGCCTTTCGTTCGGAACCGTGCAGCCCGGCTAATAAATTCAGTTTTTAAGACTAAAATGGCAAAATGGCAGAAGCAGAGAGACTAAAATTACAAACTTTCTCAAAAATCAAAACGAAGATACAGTGCAGGCCTTTTCCTTCCCTGCTAGGGTCACGTATAGCCGCCCGCAGACACGATGCGACGGTGACTTTCGTCTGGTGCGGTAAAAGCCACAACAGTCGCAAGCGAGCGAGATAATCAATATGTTCAACCGATAGATATACTATAAACTATAGTAACGATTTGCTAATAGGTGTAAAGTACTATTTATTCCATACCATAAACTGGCGCGGTCCGGATACGGCACGATAGAAAATGTTTTCCCAAGCGTGGCGATAGGGACAGACAGACAGGAGGAGTCTGCTGACGGTTGGGCTAGGTTTGTTTGGCGCATGAATTCGAAACTAAAAACGCTCAAAAAGAATGATTAAAAGTTAAGGAGGCAAGTAGGAGGTAAAAAGGGGGAGAAATTATTCAAAATTTACTAAACAGTGGGGAAAAAAGCATGAAAGTAACACAATCTCGATGACCAAAGTATGCGTATTTATTGAGAACTATATTTTCAAACGTCATATGAAACAACACTACTCATCACACAACACAACATAACCTTAAACGAATTACGAAAAGAATTGCAAATAAAACAAGGTTGGAATTAAAATTTGTTGCAGTGCGTTCGTTATTTTTTTTTTTTTCAACTGAAAATAGCTTTGAGTTGCTGAAACAACAATAATTCCGAAAATCATATTTTTAAATTATCATTCTTTATACAGGCGAAAGTAATGTGGTAATGAAAAGGAACAAGAAAAGAGTCATTTATATTTATAACGTTGAAACACAACGGCAAATGAAAACGTATGAATCAAATTGCGATGCGTACGCAGCGCCATCTAGCGAATGATAGCTTAAACCTCGTGACTATGCCAGTTTCAGTGTTGCCAGTAGCCGTAGGCCGTAGCCGTTTTAGTTTAGGAGGGAATGCTTAAATAAAACAGCTATTTTCATTCGCTAATTGTTTGTGTGACTAAAAGTCATCAAATTTTCTGTATTTATGAAAAAAAAAACAATTGACACGAATACTTTGAAGCATCCGATCAGATCAGGAATGCTGTTTAAAACACAGTTCATTAATTGTGATTGCTTAGATTGAGGAAGGCGACGATAGTAGAATTCCATCAAAAATACAGAAAGATTGAGAAACCCCCTTTTTAGTTGCAGTTTTCACATGCAATTTGAAAAAACAAATCACAAATAAGGCACACATTTATAAAATGCTGTACACCGAAAAAGATACAATTGTTGTATTATTGGTTTAAAGTTCATGTACCTTAAAGTTCAAGCGCAAAACCGAGAAAGTAGGTCTGTTTAGCTGAATAGAATGTTCTTGTTCTGTATGTTTTTAGAATAGAATGTTGCCTTTCTAGTTACATACATAGTCTTTCCTTTTTGCTCGCAATCTCGCCATTTACAAATATTTAACATAAAGTATAAGTAAGTATGAGTATACTAGATCATTTATCAGTATATTAAATATTGAATTTGTTATTGAAGAAGTTTAAAAAAGCTTCCAAACTCAACTCGATACAATTTAAACATTAAAATTAAAACCACATATCAAAAAATTGGTGCCATCTTTCAGCATTCAAGCTTGTCAACTTCCAAATCGCACTCGTTTACACTCACCTTCACATTCCCAACAGCGTAGCATAGGTCAAGACTCTCTCACTCCTTCTCTCTCGTTCGCGCTCTCTCGCGGAAAGCAGCGGTACGCGGCAAACGCACGCACTCTCGTCCGTACCTTTCTGCGATGAAGATCAGTCCGTTGCATTCTTTCACCAGAAACGATCGTTAAATGCAGTTCAAAGCACTGGTACTGCAGGTGTAAAAAGACGTGCATTAATTTTAAAATCAAACAATACTTGTAAAGGTGAGTGCAGAATATTCAAAACATTACTTTCACGTCAGCCGTGGCGATTGTGTGTGTTTTTGGGAGGCTCTTCAACGCGTGAGTAAGTGATCGTGAACTTGTGGCGTACATATAACGGGACTTTCTTCCGCCGTGTGCTGCCCACCGAGCGCATACCTGTGGGTAGGAAGAAAGAATGGGATGAAAGGCATAAAAGACGAAATGTTGCTGATGCTTGGCTAACATGGCTATGAATCTGGCAGAGCCGTCTGCCGTCATCATCATCCGAATCGCTCGGGTAGAAAGGTTTCTGTTGCTCCCGGTGCGGATTCTTCGGAAGCAAATGGGCATGGAAATTGAACAAGAAGAGGTTTGCCAGCGAACATACTGGAAAATAATTGTTCGTTACGCTTCGTTCTTGAGAATAATGGATTCGAGGCGTGCAAGGGGGTCGTCAACTGTGTGTAAAATGCGGAAAAGACGTATTTTCTAAATACCACATTACATGTGACGTAGACTTACCTGGTAAAACAAGAATTTCAAAAATACCAAAAAACAACGTGTGGGTAGTTCTGGTTGGGTAGCACGCGCGCCACTTAAGAGACTTCGTGGTGACACACTTCCGAAAAGGGGTGGCAAACGACATATTTTTGGTTGTGTCCGGAGTGCAGTGAAAGTTGTGAATCAAAAGCATGGTGTGCGGTTTTGTCGTGCTCATTTTTACACTCTGTCTCTAGGTGAGGATCAGATGTACGATCGTGAACTTGATTTTTTCCCATTTGAATTTAAAGTAATCTTTCAATGCCAAGTAAACGCAAAACAAAAAGCTGCTAAACTGATATCAGAAATGTCTGTGAAGAAGCAAAAATTATGCTATCAAACGACACGCAACCAGCCGCAACCGTACGCCGTCGTGTGTAATGTTTGCGCACGTGCATTAGGCGCAAATCGCAACGCTGACCGATACGAGACGCACTGACGTGTACCTTGGCTTTTCTTTTATCCACTACGAATGCGGATCCGATCGGTGTAAGCGCGCGCCGGACGTGCTTTGCGTGTCGAAAGTAGGTTAGATGGAAGAAATTGAAGCTTATTGAAGCGCGAGGTACAGCCAACGGATAAAGCTAGTTCAAACGATCTTGTAGTCAATCGTGATACAGATCGAATAGCCCTGCGATCTTGGTAAAAGCCTTAAATCGTCCAGTTAGTCTAACGCTTCTCGAAAGAACATCTTGGCTGATCTCTTTCGGTTTTTGAATTTCAGGCTAAGACCACCCCAAAATGGGTGAAAAACTGTCCCCCTCACTGACGGCACCCGCCCAACCTTCATCCCCCTCAAAGCACGCCAAAGCGACGAAAACGACGACGGAAAAGCCCCCCAAGCAACGACGCAACAGCAAAGAGGAAAAGCAAGCCACCGGCAGACACAAGACCCCCAAGCTGCAAACGCCCCAGGATGGGGCCGAACAGCTCGGCCGTAAATCGATCCTCACCGCGTACATCCTCTGGCTGTTCGGGGGGGTGTTCGGTGTGCATCACTTCTACCTGCGGCAGGATCGCCGTGCCTTCATCTGGTGGAGTACGCTCGGTTACTTCGGCATCGGCTGGCTGGCGGACGTGCTACAGATCCCGTCGATGGTGCGCGATGCCAACGACGATCAACGCTTCGTGGCGGAGTTTAACGCGAAGCTGCGCACGAACCGGAAGCCCCCGTTCTCCACCGGCCGCTTTCTGCTGGCCCTCATGATCGGGTACTGGTGGGGACAAATGGTTAGCATTGCGATCCCGCAGAGCGTGTTCTTCGGAGTTGACTGGGGCTTCCTGCACTGGTTCATACCGCTCGGTGTAGCGTTAGGTAGGTCAGAAAAGAGAAGAAGATGAAAGGACCACATTTGATTGATTCCACTCTTGTTTGCTTCCACTAACAGGTGTCTGGACGGTGGGCAACACGGGCCGCGAGAAGGGAGTCTTCTGGCACTGCCTGGTGGTGTCGTACCTTTCCTACCTTTCGCGCTACTTTGTCATGGACGAGGCGTACTGGTTCACCACGATGGCATTCTGCAGTGCACTCGCGTTTGACAACTTCTCCAAGGAGTGGAACCTGGAACCACCGAAAAAGAAACGTCTCGTAAGGTAAGGACAACAAGCAAGCACACTGAAGCATCTCCTGTTCAACCACTCGATCACACCTACCTGTTTCTATTACAGGCGCCTGGCGGTGCTAACCGTCGCCGCAGCTCTCTACCTCTCCCTGTGGGGCTGCTACGTGTACTTCAACGGCACGGTCACGGACAGTGAGGGCGATGAGGTGCCGGTACACGAGGCAGTGTACAACTTCCTCAAGTCACCGTGGTGGACGGATCTGAAGCAGACGTTCTACGACACGGTACAGTTCGCGAAGCATCACGGTTGGGCGGAGGTTTGGAAGCAAATCGTCGACTCGCTCGATGCGGACGGGGAGCAGAACGCGTACAAGGTGCTGGGTATAAGCGCAACCGCGTCGCAGCACGAAATCAACACGCTGTGCCGCACCCTGTCGAAGGAATCGCACCCGGACAAGGTGAAGGATGAGAGCAAGCGCAGGGCGGCGGAGGAACGGTTCATGGAGATACAGCAGGCGTGCCAGGCGCTCAGCAAGACGCGCAAAAAGCGCCGCCAGCGCAACAAAAAGTCTGATGAGCTGTAAAGGCAGGGTGGGAAGGTCAGGATTAGTAGAGAATTTGGTTTGAAGGTCAGGATTAGTAGGGAATGTAAATAGCAGGTAGAGGAAGAGAAACGGTCCGTTAGGAAGGATTAATTCTAAGCCGAACTCCAAAAGCGTAGAGCGACGATTAATAAAGTATATCTTATTTATCGAGGATCTATCTTCTCGCTTCTTCAAAGACATGCACAATTAGGGAATCCTCCAAAAGACTGATTTTAACATAAGATTGATATTGTTTAAGATCTGTTCCAACTCTGCGTTTGTTGCAGCTACTTCCAGTAACTTATCAGCATTGAAAGCGTTATCAGTCGGTTGTCTCGATGCAGAAAAATGAATTGCCAATTACGTCTTCTCAGTACAACACTCGGTATGGCTTCCCTGATCACAATACCCATCCCATATCTTGGTACCTGTCTTACCCTATTGTCCATTCTTAAAGAGGTAGTCAAGCTGAACAACCTCTTGTACCTCTCCAATCATTTGTTCTTAGTCACCCAACCCGAGCAGTTATGGGTACGAGGCTACACTTGAAGCTCCTGGCCTGCCTAGGCTTAGTTTTGGTTCCATTGGTTACATCGCAAAGCACCACCACTGGCTATCTTTTCCCACTGTCGCTCATCCACATCAACGATATTCACGCACACTGGGAGGAAATCGATACGGCAAGCGTTACCTGTGATCCGAAGCGCGATGGTGACGCCGACCAGTGTCTGGGCGGGTACGCCCGTACGGTTACGATCGTACGGCAGCTGCTGAAAGAGCGTCCGAACCCGGTGTATCTCAACATCGGCGACAACTTCCAGGGCACGCTCTGGTACAACATACATCGATGGAATGCGACCGCGTTCTTCCTCAATCTGCTCCCCGCGGATGCGGTGGTAAGTAACGCGCCCTTTTAAAGAAACAATTCAATTCTTCATCATTAACACTCCTACTCTTCTCGCACACACAGACTGTTGGAAATCATGAGTTTGACGATGGAATTGCTGGTGTGGTCCCGTTCCTGGATGCTATTGAGTCTCCCGTCCTGCTGGTAAACGTCGACAACTCGAAGGAACCCTCATTCAGCAAGTTCCGCCCGTCGATGGTGCTGGAGCGAGCGGGACGTAAGATCGGCTTGATAGGAGTCATCCTTCGCACCACGTACAACATGGCCGACACGGGTGCATTGGTCTTCGAAGACGAGTCGGAAACGGTCCGAAAGGAGGCGGATCGGCTTGCAGCAGAAGGCGTTGATATTATTGTCGTCCTGTCGCACTGTGGTCTGGACGTCGATCACATCATTGCGGCCAATGCCGGCCCCAACGTGGACATCATTGTCGGTGGACATTCGCACAGCTTCCTGTACACGGGTCAGAACGATAAAATCCCTATGACGCCGGCTTCCGAGTATCCAACCGTCGTCACCCAGCAGGATGGCCATCGGGTGTTGATTGTGCAGGCATCGGCGTACACTAAGTTGGTCGGTGATATTGTACTGTACTTTGACGAGCAGGGCGTCATCCAGTACTGGGAAGGTAATCCCATCTACTTGTCGAACGATATCGTTCCGGACACGGAAGTGATGGAAGCCCTCGCTCCCTGGAAGGTAGCGATCGACGAGGTCGGAGAGCGTACGATCGGTTCGACGGCGGTTGATCTGCTGAAACCACCGTGCAACTTTGGTGAGTGTGTGCTGGGTAATCTGATTGCCGACTCCATGGTGGAGGCGTTCGTGCCGATGGCGGAAGAGGGCCACTGGACGTACGCATCGATCGCAGCGATTGCCGTTGGCCGCATACGACAGAGCCTTGTTCCTGGAGGTAAGTTAAAGCAGGAGTTTAGCAGTCACGAGCAGGTGATCTTCATGTTCTGTTTTCTCATTCCCTCAGAAATTTCCTTAAAGCATCTTATTGAAGTGCTGCCATTCGAGAACCAACTGGTCTGCTACGAACTGCGAGGTTTTCAGCTGGTTGGACTGTTGGAACACGGTGCCGAACTGTCCTGGGATGAGCATCGGTTTAATGCGAAAAATCTAATGCATGTGTCCGGACTGCGCGTGGTGTACAACGTCACCAACCCGATCGGACATCGGGTCCAGTCGGTCGAAGCACTGTGCCAGGATTGTTCCATGCCGAGTTACGCACCGATCGAGATGTTCAAAATGTATCGCGTCATTACCGTATCGTATCTGGCTGAAGGAGGTGATGGCTTTGAAATCTTTCCGCGGTACGGTAGAAACAAGGTGGTTGCCCCGGTGGATGATGTGCAAGCCTTCGAGGAATACGTGAAACCACGGTCACCGGTGGCACCAGTGTTGGAGAAACGTATCGAAATCTTAACCTGAAAGAAACGCATACATTGAATAAACAGTGGCCTATGCGAAGCATTTGGCAGTTTCCAAACATTACCTTCACGTGCTCAAGCTTTGACGATATTCGTGATAGACGGATGACTATGAAGTGGTGGACGCTCTGTTTGTTCGCTCGTGATTGAAGCTTGTAATCCCCTTCTATTATCTTCGAGATGGTTTTAAGCATCTAGTACCCCAGCAAGCGGCACAGTATCTTATCTTGCTAAATACGCTTCAGCAACCAATTTGAAGACAATTGACGTTATCTGCTGTCTCCTCGACCAACTAATGTTTGTTAACATCTGTTAACATCTGTTCACCTTTCCGCCAAATCTCGCTCGACAGGAGCCTATCGATTCGGCTGTCGGACACCTGTACGAGTAGTTTCTGGAATTAAAAAAGTAATTTAAATGTTCCATGGCTTACTTCACAACCGTACCGTAAATCACAGCTGTAACAGCACCCCTTCTTCACGTCATATAATTGAGGGCAATACCCATCTGACAGCCTCAGCAGCCTAACGTTTGCACAGCAGGAAACAATAACCGTTGGGGGTATTTTTACGCACGTTTTTACCCATGATACCCCAACACCATTATCGACACGTCTTATAGATCGGCTTACTCGCCGAATCCACCTCCCTATCTCCAGTCTCTTTCGATGGTGTGAGTGGGGCACTGAAGGGCAGCCGAACGAAATTGATTCGACGGTGCGGAATCTTTCGCGCATTCGCCCCACAGCGGACTCGCACAGTGTCGCGGTAGTTTTTGCACGGTGCGCACACAAAACGGCGGTACGGTGCGCGTTCTCATCATGTTGCTGCGGTGTTTCTTCCCACGATTCGCGGTCATCTACGCTTTGGCGGCGTTCGCAATCAACGCTGCTGTCGGACAGGAAGAGCTTTTCCCACTGTCGATCGTGCACATTAACGACTTTCATGCGCGGTTCGAGGAGGTTAATGAGGCAAGCGTCACGTGTGATGCGGCCGCCGGCGAGCGGTGTATCGGTGGGTACGCCCGCACGGTGACGGTCGTGAAGCGGCTGCTGGCCGAGCGTCCGAACGCGATCTACATGAACGCAGGCGACAACTTCCAGGGCACGCTGTGGTACAACATTCACCGGTGGAACGCAACGTCCGAGTTTCTGAACATGCTTCCGGCCGATGCGATGGTGAGTTTGAGCGGGAGGTGAAGAAGACGCCAGTGTGCTAGTGTTCAGAAATCAGAATCAGATTCATGGCTCTAAATGCATCTTTGAAATGAGTCAATCAATCTGAACCGCGACTAGAAGGATTCATGATGCTACATATTTATAAATTAATGCATCTTTGAAGATCTTTATTCTTATCCGCAAAAAGTGGTCGAATTTCGAAATTCATGAATCCTTCAAAGATTCATAAATCCTTAAAGATTCACTCCAATTTAAAGATTCATTAATTCTGATAGATTACAAGATCTTAGATTCTTGAACCCCAACAATACAGTGTGCAAATAAACGATGCCATATTTCATTCACTCTCCTCTCCGGATATCTTTAGACCATCGGCAACCACGAGTTCGACAATGGGGTGGAAGGTGTGGTGCCATTTCTGGAGACGATCAACTCGCCGGTACTGTTGGTGAATGTGGATAACAGCCTGGAACCGGAATTCAACCGGTTCAATAAAAGTCTGGTGCTGGAGCGCGGTGGGCGTCGCATCGGCGTGATCGGTGTGATACTCAGCACGACCGATACCATCGCCAACACGGGCGATTTAATATTCGAAGATGAGGTGGAAACGATCCGTGCCGAGGCGGAAAGGCTGACCGCCACCGGGTGTGACATTATCATCGTCCTATCGCATTGTGGCCTTGATGTGGACCGTGAGATTGCGGCCAACGTTGGCCCACTGGTGGACGTGATTGTTGGGGGACATTCGCACAGCTTCCTGTACACCGGCGATCATCCTACCATTCCCATGAACCCAGTGTCCGAGTATCCAACGGTCGTTAACCAACCGAACGGACATCGGGTGCTGATCGTACAGGCGTCCGCTTATACCAAGCTTGTCGGTGACATTATCCTGCACTTTGACAGTCGTGGCGTCATTCAACGCTGGGAAGGTAATCCAATTTATCTGAGCAACGACGTAGTTCCGGATCCGGCTGTGGCCGCCGCACTGATCCCTTGGAAGGTTGCAGTGGATGAGATCGGCAATCGAAAGATCGGTTCTACCGCGGTGGATCTGCAGAAGGCCACCTGCGGGTTTGGTGAGTGTAATCTGGGCAGCCTGATCGCCGACTCGATGGTGGCCGCCTTTGTGCCACGTGCCGAACCTGGTCAGTGGACCTATGCAGCAGTGGCGGTACTAGCCGTCGGGGGGATTCGTGTTGGTCTGTTCCGTGGAGGTGAGTGATCCTGTCTAGGATGGAATGAAACGTAACTTAATGAGCACGTTATTTCAGACCTTGCGTTTAAAAATCTGATCGAGGTGTTGCCGTTCGAGAACGGGCTTGTCTGCGTCGAACTGCGCGGCGATCATCTGATCGAGGTGATGGAGTACAGTGTTGCCAAGTCCTGGGACGAGGATAGGTTTAACGGTGCCAACATGCTGCAGGTGTCCGGTTTGCGCGTCCTGTTCAACGTGACCAATCCGGTCGGCGAGCGTGTGCTGGCGTTGGACGTGCTGTGTAACGATTGTGACGTGCCCAAGTACGAACCGGTGGAACCGTTCCGAAAGTATCGCGTTATTACGAACTCGTTCCTGGCCGGTGGAGGCGATGGATTTACCATGTTCCAACGGTACGGTCAGCGAAAGGTGACCGGACCGGTGGATATTGATGCGTTCGAGAGCTACGTGCGGGATCGATCGCCCGTGTTTCAGGGTTTGGATGGAAGAATTACGGTTCTAACGTAACTCCGGTGCGTGCTTATAGTAGGATAGGGCGCACATTCTCATGTCATACCTCGTTTAGTTTATCTTGACAGCATCAAAACACGTAATAAAACCACTGTATCTCCTACTAAACCCCAAAAATCGTCCGTAATTCATTCTCCACCGTTCGGCAATCATCTGATCACTGACGAAAACACACTTATCAGCGTACTAATAAATAACTCAATTAATCACAATTGATTGACGATAGGGTGGATGATTTATCGTACCCACCCGTAGTGGCCACGCGAATAGAGGAGAAGCCTGTACGCCCTTTGCTGACGCCGGGCCCTCCAGTGAGCGGCAATTCTTATCGGCGTATAATCCCTGCCGGAACTCTTCAGATCGATACACAAACGATTCAAATGAGTCGGTGGTTTACGCATTGGCAGATAAGCGGACTGCTTCAAGTGGAATGAATAATTAGGACGTATAGTACACAGTGCTGTGCAAAATAGATTAGGTTTCCAGGAATCTTATTGAAATTGTTGGTCTTTTTAAACATTGTTTTATATTCCTCTAGGGCGACCTTTACATTTTGACTTGACTGGCAATATATGGATGATAAACAGCTTACTGGATTTGAACATTGGATAGGTATGCATCGTGCATTTCTTGTACACGATGGTATGAAGGAGAAAGCAGCGTGTATTATCTTCTGAAGTGCTCGTTAAGAGTCTTCTAGCTTCAGCATAATATTATGCCATATTTATATCGGTCAACGAGTCCCTTCAAAGTGCTAAGAATAGTTCTTCAACTCTCAAAGATAGCCTTAATAAGGGCAGATAGCATCGATGATAATGTTTTCCGATTCTTGATCCCCGTAAGTAAATCCTTTCAATCAGATCAGAGTATAAATATGAATGTTTTAATGCTAGAAGTACATCAGTTACTTACGAGTGTTGTTGAAGCTTCCGTCATGAAGTCCATCGCAGTATTCCTGTTGTGTTTTGTGTTGTGCCACATCTCCGGTAACAGTCCTCATATAGATGTCACTACACTCAGCTATTCTTAAAAGAACTTCAAATCGATTCATTACAGCCCATCTCATGCTGGATGACGAGAAGGGAAATGATCGAGTCGTTGGTGGTACCGATGCGCCACCCGGATCGGCTCCATATCAGGTTTCTCTGCAGGGACTGTTCGGTCACTCGTGCGGTGGTGCCATCATCGATCGCGATTGGATACTGACCGCGGCTCATTGCGTTCATGTTCCGGTTAGGTTTGCAAAGGTGCTCGTTGGCACCAATCTGCTCAATACCGGTGGAGAGCGTTACAAGGTGGAAAAGTTTATCGTCCACAGTCGCTATAATAATCCCGCCTTTCACAACGACATTGCGCTGGTGAAGCTCACAGCGATGATACAGTATAGCGATCGCGTGAAACCGATCGCTTACTCCGAGCGGGAGATCCCAGAGAATGCCACGCTAACGCTGACAGGATGGGGACGGTTATCGGCCACTGGTTCGATGCCCAATAAGCTGCAAACTATTGATTTGAAATACATCCCGTACGAGGAGTGCAAACGGCTGCACGGGAACAGTGATAATGTCGATATCGGTCACGTCTGCACGTTGACGAAGAAAGGAGAGGGCGCATGCAATGTAAGTAGCTGATGATGAGGCACTTGGAGCATAGCTCTCATGTTGCTCTGTTGTCATTTCAGGGCGATTCTGGAGGACCACTCGTGTACGAAGGAAAGCTTGTCGGTGTGGTAAACTTTGGCATTCCGTGTGCCGAGGGATATCCAGATGCCTATGCAAGAGTGTCATACTATCACGACTGGATTCGAACTACGATTGCCAACAATCCGTGAACGATGTCAAAGATGAATCCTTCTATTTCGAATACAATAAAGACATGTCTGACATTGAAGGTGTGAAGAGGTTTAACGCCAATAACGGTCTCTTGAATGAAAGGTTAATCTGATGGTCATTTCCGCAGAACGATCCCTATTATCAGTAGCTGAGGATAAAGAACAAATGCCTGTATTTGTTGTAAATCTGCTGTTCTACTTCGCACTTGCGAAGGAATTGGTATAAAAATGAAGTGATAGTTGCACTCAGTATTAGTTGTGGTACAGCAGTGGTGCTAGAAACTTTCATTATGAAGTCCTCCAGAGGGTTTATGTGGTGTATAGTGCTGTGTTTCATATCACTACAGCACACATCGAGTTCCAGTGAAGCAAATAATCGTATCGTTGGAGGAACTGATGCTGCTCCAGGTGCTGCTCCCTACCAAGTGTCTCTTCAGGGACTGTTCAGTCATATGTGCGGTGGAGCCATCATTGATCAAGAGTGGATTCTAACGGCCGCTCATTGTCTTATACTGCCACCCGTACTTATGCAAGTGCTCGTTGGCACGAATGACCTGCGTTCCGGTGGTCAGCGTTACGCCGTGGAAAAATATGTCGCCCACAGTGGCTTTAACAATCCTGCATTTCACAACGACATTGGGCTTGTGAAGCTGAAATCGAAGATACAGTACGGTGACCTCGTGCAACCGATCGCTTACTCCGAACAGGAGCTGCCAGAGAACGCTACACTGACGCTGACTGGATGGGGAATGCTATCCGTTATAGGTCCCACCACCAAAATACTGCAAACGATTGATTTGAAATACGTGCCGTACGAGGAGTGCAAGCGCCTGCACAACAATGATCCGGCTGTTGGCGTTGGTCATATCTGCACATTCACCAAGAAGGGAGAAGGCGCATGCAGTGTAAGTATTTGCTGTACAATCGTTTTTTTTTTCCTTCAAGGTCGTTAATGTTTATTTTAATCGATTGCTTTCAGGGCGATTCTGGTGGACCACTCGTGTATGATGACAAGGTGGTTGGAGTCGTGAACTTTGGCGTTCCGTGTGCCAGAGGCGTTCCAGATGGTTATGCAAGTGTGGCGTATTATCACAATTGGATTCGAACAACGATGACAGAAAATTAAATCTAGTCCAATAAAGACATCCTTCTTCCTGCAGTCAGTTTGTAAGAAATTCTCATGTCAAATTTCTTTAAAATGTTCTTCAAGGAGTTGCCTATAAAATGAAGGCCAACTCATTGCACGAACTGTTGTATCATCTATGAGATAAGTATTCGTTTTGCTTATCTGCTCATTTCCTGGCTATTCGTAATCTTTTGTGCCATTCGAGTAAATGAAGTCAACAAGTGTGTAGTCTACACAAGTTCTATGGATAATCCGTGTTATGCCATGCCTAGAAAGTGTGCAAAGTCCAAGAGACTAAGAATACTTCCGTCTATCAGGTACTTTACGTTCGCCGCCCAGATAATCTATTACATCCTTGAAGGTTTGGATTTCAGTAGTGTATTGGTCAATGACTTCGTTGTTTTTGATGAGCGTAAAGTCCATTTGCTCTTGATGTTTTCTATTCGGGAATCTGGCAGTTTTGCCACCATCTTATACAAAGCATTTCAAGCTGTGACGTCAGGGATGTTCGTTTTGGGTATTCACTGTTCGGATTTTTCCCACTAACCACAAACTACTTCAAATTTTGATACCTTGTGAAGTGGCACAACGTCAGCCTCTTCAGATGGGAGAGCTCCATCGCGAACGGTTCCCGATTCTTGATCCCAACCGAGCTAATCCATGGCGGGTACTCTAGGATTAATTCTAAGCTGTCTGAGCTATCACTCGAATAAAAGAGGTATAAAACAAATCGATAACTACATGTGCTGCGTCAGTTACATACCAACGTAGTACAGTCCATCATGAATTCTGTCGGTGTTCTCGTGCTGTGTTCAGTGCTGTGCCTCATTGCCGGTAGTATTTGCTATAAATGTTGTTCCATTGACGTTCAACGTATCTAAAAGAAATATGTTTACAGCTAGCCCCATGCACGATGGCAAACAAGCGAGTGGACGAATTGTAGGCGGTACCGATGCTGCTCCCGGTGAGGCTCCCTACCAAGTGTCTCTACAAGGACTGTTCAGTCACATGTGCGGCGGTACCATTATCGATCGCCAGTGGGTACTAACAGCGGCTCACTGTGCCATCCTGCCACCGAAGCTCGTGCGGGTGCTCGTTGGCACAAACGATTTGCGATCCGGTGGTCAGCGTTACAAGGTGGAAAAGTTTTACGTCCACAGTCGCTACAATAAACCTCCTTTCCACAATGACATTGCCTTAGTGAAGCTGAAAGTTCCTCTGCAATACAATGATTTCGTGCAGCCGATCGAGTACTCGGAGCTGCAACTTCCGGTTAATGCATCGGTAAAGGCAACAGGATGGGGAAAGGTATCCACTTCTGGGCCCGTTCCGAGGAAACTTCAAACACTTGACTTGCGGTACGTTCCGTACGAGGAGTGCAAGCGTCTACTGGACGACGATCCCGCGGTCGATATGGGCCACGTCTGCACGTTAACGAAGGAGGGAGAGGGTGTTTGCAATGTATGTGAATCGCAACCTGCCGTCGCAACACGTTTCGTTAATGCTCCATGTCTCCGGTGTGCTCTTTTTCAGGGTGATTCCGGCGGGCCGCTCGTGCACGAAGGAAAGCTTGTCGGAGTAGCCAACTTTGCCGTACCGTGTGCCCAAGGATATCCGGATGGTTTTGCCAGTGTGTCATATTATCACGATTGGATTCGTACGACGATCGCTAACAACTCTTAAACGCTTCTTTGCTTTCTTTCTTCGGTGTTCGATTCCCGTTTACTTTTGAATGTTACTTAAATAAAGGCATCTTACTAACTGCACAATCTGTCTAGCCTTAATAAATAAGCACTATCTATCTCAACTGTTTTCTTATTGTGAATGTGCTCATAACCAAACTTGGCCCAATATCACCTACCACCTACCTAGAAAATGTGTCGACAAATCGGACACGTCGATTTATTGCTTGTGCTGAACCACCGATACAAGCAGGGACCGTGGAACTTCTTCTTGCAGGTCTTGCAGGACAGCTTCGGCAGCTGGCACGTGTCCTGATGTATGACGCTATAGCACACGTAGCACTCCTCAACGCCTTCAAACTTGCGGTCCAAGTTACGTTTCCACAGCGACAACCCGTCATTAATCGAACCGTTCTAAACATGATTGAAAACAAGAATGTTAGCCAAATGCAAACATGTAAAGGTCACCATAACCCTACCTGATGAGTCAGGAAAATCGACAGCTGCATAACGACCTGGCGGGATTGCAGCCGGCCCCCGATCTGTTTGCCACCTTCCACCGTCACGGCACCGAGCGGGAAGTTGCTCGGCAGCGTAATGTGCAGCTCCACCTTTGCCTCGTCGATCGAGTAAACTGCCATCACCTGCCGCAGTGCCGAGTGTACCTTGATCTGCATGTTGTCCTGCCGGTCTTTGCGGTTCAGCAGTGCCTGGAACTCTTCCTGACACAGCAAGCCCGACACCGAGTTGGCCGTGATCTTGCTCACGATCGCTGAGTAGCGATGGTTTAGACCGTTAAACCAACGGCGCAAAATTACCGGCAAGTGGCGTAGAGTTTGAGCGTAAAGATGGCAGGCGTAACGTTCCAGCTTTGTGGTTGGATCTAGTAGGAGAAGGAGAAGAACAAATAAAACACATAGAAACACTTAGTAACCATTGTTTAGCGATAGAGTAGAGTGCGTTTCGGTGTGTCGGGGAAGGTTCTTTTCTTCGAGTTTTTAGTTTCGGTCCACACAAAATGGAGAATTCTTCTGTCCACGAGAAGGCTACCGGATATGAGCTGTTTCCTGACGAGTTGCCCGACCCAGACTCGGTACCCTCACTGGAGGTAGAACTCCGCAAAGGAGCTAGGGAACGATTGATGAACAGAAAATTGGAAGCACAGCAACGAAGGGCCGAAAAACGTCCATCGGTGCCAACGGTCTACAAATTGGTTCACCCGAGTCCGCAAAAATACAAAAAGTGTCAGCATAGTGAAAATTTCATCCTGGATCGTGAGGTCCTGAAACCATTGGAACATATTGGTTTCATTGCACTACCTAGACAAGTAGTAAGTGTATGAGCATCTGTTAACAACCTTGTAGTGATCATGTGTCTTTTGTTGAATATCTTAGGTGCACCAGAAACGACCCCATTTCGTCGAACATAAACTATCTTCAGCAACTAATCGCATCAAAACATTAGCCCGGCCTGGTACGGCTCACGTTAAAAACACTCTTGAGTATTACTCGACACAGCTTTCCTCCAAGCAGCAGCAACACTTGCAGAGCTATCTGGAACCGAAACCGTTCGTCAGTATACAAGAGTCGATCGGGTATGCAAGACAGCAACGTTCCGACGATGCTATGTGGCGCCGGCATCGTGCTAAGCAGGAGCGAAAGCTGCTGCACCGGATACACGGTTGGGAAATTAAGCTGCTCAAGCAAACGATGCACAGGCTGTCGAAGTGCCTTAAGGATTTCTATCTGTACGCAAGCTTGGAACCGCTGGAAGAGGAAGCGGCCCAAATTTCACAGGTAGTACAGCGGCGTATTAGTCGCTTGCTGGAAACCAGTATTCCCCGTGTTGCCCCACAAGACAGTCCGGACGGGAATGATGTCATCGAAGACTTTTATGTCGAATTTTCCGCCAAAGTTGGACAGTGGATATGGCGATTGATGAAGCAGACCGGAATTACGTTCGATAAACAAAAGTCCTTCTCGTACGCAAGGAAATCGGAATCGTTCGTTTCGGTCAGTTCCAGTATATTCCAAATACCGTGCGTTGGGGCAACTACAACTGTTGAAGGGGAACTGGAGCCTCTGAGTATACTCTCCCTGGAACTTGTGTATGACTGTATGGATGATGCGGTTCTTAGGGTAGAGCAGGGCAGTTTAGACCGACGAGACAGTGTTTGCATGGAGGTCGCGAAAGCAAATTCCGCAGTGGATACAATGCAAGAAGTTGTAAAGTCACAGAGCAACGAATCGCTACCAGAAACAGATGTTGGTGACACGATTGATGCTCGTGCTTCGATACAGGAGGGAAGTCAAGAAGAGGATGAAACGGATATAGAAGATCAGGTGACGGTAATCGAGAAAATAGTAAATGATGAAGCGAAAGAGGAATATACCAATCCGAACACCGATGAGGAACCAGAAAACGATGGGAATTAAGCAAAACAATTAGTATGTAAGATTGGACTTACTTTTAATCTGACTCCACTCTAGGCTGGAAAACATCGCTTGTCCATAGACAGCGCAAGAGTCGGGATTGCGCAGCAATTCCGGTGGCATCAGCTTGAAAAGCAGCGGCAGAAGGAGCTGTAATACAAAAATACACGATCAGTTAGGCACACATGATGCGAACATGGTGTAGAACTTACTTCTTCAAACTTATTGCGTGATATCCACGAGGTGTAGATTGATCGCAGCTCGGACGGGGCTTTGGCACAGATACCGAGAATACAGTCCCACAGCAACAGGTAGGACAAACAGTGAGATCTGGTTTCCGACAGCTTTTCGCTCTCCGTTGCGCCAGCCGTAGTTTCCTGATCGGCCGGTTTGTAGTTGTAATCGGCTACAAAATCGTGCAGCGTATCTTGATACTCGTCCAACTCCAGCCTGAAGCGCTCGAGCAGATGCCAGCTATCGTCTGGCTCGTCTCCACTCTCCTGCTGTCGATCGGTTGACTCGGAACGCTTAAGCAGCTGCTCCTGATCGCGCTGAACCAACCCGATCGAGAGGGATTTAAGCATTGCGGTAGCGGCGTAACGAACGCGTTTGTTCCTGTGGCGTATGTTGGTGAGTGAGAAGGTAATCAGGTCGTCCAGTGATGTTTTTGAGTCCACCTTGTTTGCCTGTCATAAGGGTGAATTCCAAATTAGCGTATGGCCCTTTCGCAATATGTTTTCAATGTTCCTACCTTCAACACGTGATTAAAATCTATCGCTTCCACATACGGGCAGATGCTTTCGATGAAATATTCATCCGATTTCCTTTCACTGTCCAAAGCATTAACAATGCCGATGAATGCCTTCAGCAGTACCAGATTAACATCCTTCGAGAACACATTGTCCCACTCCTCAATCACGTTTGTTAACAGTTCTGTGGAGCTGCGCTTTCGCTCCACGTTAAAGAACTGCATCAATCCGTTAAACAGTCTAAACAGGGCAGCAATAAAGAGGGAAATCTGAAGAAAAACCAAAATATTAACGACCCTTTTATAAGCAACAGCCGCAAACTCACTTACATTGTGCGTGTGGTAGTGGGAAAAGCTTTTGGAGACGGAAAGCGTCCATGAGCTGAGTGCGATGCGAATAAAGTCCCATTTGGAGATGTCCAGCTCGGTGGGGAAATAGCGTAACACAGCCGTCAGCACGTTGGCCACCTCTATGTCAAGGAAGATTTTGTTTTCGTCCGCCTGTGCCAGATCACTGAAAGAGGCCCAGATTTATTGAGTAATTGAAGCGCGGTGTGTCTAGCAAAGTGCATTTGCCTGTGATTACTTACCAATTATACAGCAGCATTTTGTTGGCCGCCTGCCTAGAGATGAGCTCGTGCAGCACGATCAAGCAGTTTCCAATGATTTTCCTATCGTTTAATTCGTTGTAGTTGGTGGAGAAATGGTTCTCGATCAGGCAGCGGGCAGACGCAAGCTTGACCATCACGTCGAAGTAATTTTCAAACAAATTCGGTCCGATCGGAAGACATTTGGGTTTCATCTTTGCACCAAGACACTGTAAAACCAAACCAAATAGATAATCGGTCATGGCTAAGCACATTACATTAGAAGTAGGAGCTCACCTGAACTATATTAATGTACGCCACGAGATCCTCACTGTTGTTAGCTACCGTAGATGCGTCCTCGTACAGCAGAACGGGACCATTTTCCTCGTCCACATACTGATCGATCACTAGCAGCGCGTTAAGACATTTGGCCCACAGCATACCGTGCTCGTTAGCAAGGGTAAAGAGCTGCCGTTTGATCTCCTGTATGATAGCCTGCGGAACATTTCTTAGCAAAAGCGACAACTTTTCTTGCAGCGCGAGTATTAAACATTCAACGACGGATTGCAGCTAAATGGAAGTAAAAATTAAAAAGAAGAATGAATCCACTAGTATTAATAGTGAACACTAGCGTAGGTTGCTTACCTGTTCCGTACTGTACAGTACCGTATCCCCGACAGAGGCCAAATATATCACAGACAGTACCTTCTGGTAGATCATTTCTGACCACGAGTGCAGAATCCACAGCTCCTCTTTTTCATCGTCATTGCCCTCGCCCACCTCCATATCATCTGGTTCGTCGTTCGGTTGATCCACCTCCATGTGTTCTGGCTCATCGCTTTTAAACGGCGCAGATTTTAGCTTCGATTTGCAGGACAACTTCAACACAACACTCAGCGCGCTTAGTGCCCGAGTGAGCGTGTTTTTCATACTAACAACAAACTGTTCGTTTGACAGTGCGGGAGATATGCACAGTTTCGTTTGCTTCGTTATAAGCCGACCGTGAGTAAGCTCAATGTACTCTGCCAGATGAGCCGCTTCGTCCGTTTGTCGCTGCAGCTCGGCAGTTCGCTTTTCGAACAGTTCCTTCAGCATGGCGTTGATCTGTTGGCATCGTTTGGGTTTATCGTGTTTGTTCGATTCCGTGGCACAGGCAATCAATTTGGCCGTTATTTCTGCAACTTTTTCCAGCAGCGTCAGCACGTCTTCCTGATTCTCAGCGGCTAAAGCGTACAGCCGATTATCGATAGTACTAACGCACCGCGCAATGAGCTGCTCATCGAGCTCGATATCTTCTCCGGAAAGTGCATCCTGCCAGGCGGTCGTTGCCTCCCACAGCGTATCCTCCGAAAGGTGATCACTAACCACATTGTGGACGCTAAAATCGAAAAGCGTACAGAACAGGGTGCGATGCAGCTCGGTCAGCCGGGCGTCACTGCAGATGACGGGCATTATTTGTGCGAGGAAGCTTATGCATCCGTCGTGCAGCTCTTGTCTCGTGGTGTCTTGCAGTGGATTCGTGACGGTGTCAATGATTTTCTTGCACGTTTGAGCGTCAATCAGTATCTCACCGTTGCTGGCCACAAAGAAGCATTTCTGTAGCAGTATCATGTTGTCCTTTGTGTTGCCGTTTGCGACACCGACTGCACATTCGGTTATGTTGCTCGATACTTCGGGCTGCGAGAGGAACTGTTTTATGTTCGGCTCCTGGCAGAGTGGATGGCTCAGTGCCCGAAGGATGATCCAGCTCTGAACGGTTTTATTGGCCATCTGAAATTATAATAAATGTTTATCATTTATTTTAATTGATTTTAATGAACAAAAACAAAAAAAATACTTGAAAGATTCTAACCATAACAGGTTCATGAATTGTATCAAGTTTCATAACAAGGATGATACACCCGTTTCCGGTTACGTTTGAATCACATGTCGCCTATTTTGGATTACGGGCTATCCGTGCCGAATCGCGAGCCGTAGGAGGACGTAGTCGAACGCGGTTCAACCGTGTTGGAACGCATCCAAACGTGATTGCACGCGTATCGAAGCAGGCTGCTCGCGATTCGGCACGGATAGCCCGCAATCCAAAATAGGCGACATGTGATTCAAACGTAACTGGAAACAGGTGTAAATTGCATAACAGTTTAAAGAAAATATACAGAAAAATAAGTTATAAATCTTTTCCCCCTTTGGTAGCATACTTTTACGAACTAATGAATTTATGACCCGCAAAGGGCATTTTTTCACGATAGGAACCCTTTCCTCCCGCCAAAGGTCACTAATGGCAACGGAAATAACACTAAATCGGAACAATAGCAAAGGACATCGTTCTACATGGCAAAAGCCCATCAAAAAGTACTTTAACCTTTGGGGAACGGTGCGAAATGATTCTTATTTTCTGCATGAAGACGACAATTGCTTCATTGCATATCGTGTCTTGGCATGCCAGAGAACGTGCCCCGGCAAATAGACATTGGCTGTTGCCATTTCAACAAAACGAGCAGCCCATAAACGGGTATGTTTGGAGTTTACCAGCAAAAACGGAACGTTTCAGTACACAAGCACGCGATTCTTATGTTTGATGGACGTATTGGCTTCGATGCCTTTGTGCCTTTAAATGTTCGTTAACCTTTTTCACGTGCCTCGCGCCATAAATCGGTCAATATGACCCTTTTCCCGTCTTTTACTTCACCATAACGAATGGAATGTATGTTTTTCGTACCTTTATCCATTTGTTCAGCAGCGCTAAACGTTCCTCCGCATCGATATACTTGTACAGGATCATGATCAACTCCACCACGTACTCCGACTGCAGCTTTACGTCCTGCAGCCAGCGCGCGAACGTATCGAACAGACATTTGATGTTTTCACTGTCGTGGGCCAAAAAGACGAACAACTCCCGGCACTGGAACGCCCGCACCAGATACTCCAGCTGTAGTACGTACCCATCATCTCGCTCGACCGTGATTTTAGCTATGTACAGCTGACAGATGCGGTACACTAGCAGCTGCAGCTGATTTTCGAACCGATTCGCATGATCACCGGTAGTCAGTGGACAGTTGCCACCGTCCACGGCATCGTCACTCGGGTTTTCAACCGCAAATTTCACGCGTTTGTGGGACGTTCGTCGAAGATTCTGCACCAAATCGATGTGAGAGTCGGTTATGCTTGCCGTATTGTCCTTACAGTCGACGCTTTCCTTCACCACACCGTACAAACGCTCCCAGAACGTTACCAGCAGCCGAACGTATAACGGATGATTACCACTGTGCTGGCACCAGTGATCCAGCAGGTTGGCCATATTCTGAAACACATACTTCCCGCACGCCGCCTCACTCGTAATGCACCAAGCAATCACACCGATCAGGTGCTGGTCCAGCATGTTCATACAAAACTCTTCCCGTGCCGCTTCCGGTATCTTTTCATCGCGCAATGCCTGCAGCACGACGTACTGGAATGCTTCGTAGTACGCTTGGGAAACGGCAGAAACATCCGACCGACTGGACTGGACCGCTTTCAAGCCTTCGTTCATGCTTTCGAAGAAAAGGTTGTAGAATTTGGCCAACCGTTCCTCGCCGAGCACTTCGCGCGTGAATCCCGATACCAGCGGCAGCATGTGGGGATACACGCAAGCCGCATTGCCACCGCCACCACTTTTCAGCAGTTTCCAGAGCTTCGGAAACACTGCCTTGTCGAAGTTGAGATGATTGTGCCAGCCGGGCAGGTTCGCTTGGATTAGCACGATCGAGCTCCAGACGTGTGTGACGACCGTTGGATCGGTTTCGTCTAGGAATTGGAAAACACTTGTCGTTATCTGGGCCTGGTGCTGTTCCACTAGGAAGGGTGCGTGTTGAAGGAGGGCGGAGATGACCTCAAACCAGGCCGCACGAATTGCTGCCGTTTTGTGCTTGTGGTAAGTCCAAAACTTGGGGCTTTGTAGCATTTCCGCATTCTTCTCGACCGACTTCTTCAGATTCTCCGGCGGAATTCTGCTCAGATAGAGTGCATAACCCCTGAGGCTGGATATGAGCACGCGCTGGTACTTGTTTTCGCATTCTTCGGGCGTGTGGGACCTGTTGGAAAAAGACACGGTTGGATTTAACAATAAAGGTATAAAATTTCTCGCTTGGTAGCTACACTCACTTTGGATTGCTCAGCGTGATGGCCGTGTGGATGGTTAGGTTCTTCGTGTAGTACTCCAGTATTTCGTTCTCGCAGAACACAAACACTTCGCTCACCTTGCCGGGCGGAAAGGCACTGCTGAACGACTGCAGCGCGGTACTGGCGGCCGGTGCGTACGTATCGTACTGCGAAGAAATCCAGGCCGGTGCTAGCTGCTTCAGGAAGGGTGCTATTTTCTTACCAGCCCGACGTACTATGGCCGCTTGTGCTTGCTGCGTCGTTTCACGCACCCGATGTTCGGCATCGGTGGACAGGTTAACGAACAGTCGGGGCCAGAAGGGAAGAACCGCTTTCACCACCTCCAAATCGGCTTCGTTCATCAGCTCGGTAAACTCGAGCAGTGCTTTCGTCTTGGTGGTCGGGTCCTTTTTCAGCATCTTGCGCAGCACTATCTGCAGCGTATCGTCCAGGTTGGGATCCAGCTCGTCAACGCTGTGGTTTGGGTCGATCTGCACAAATCCGGGCACGACCGGCATGCTCGTGCTGTCCAGTGCGGCAAACCCGAACAGTGTCGGCACGGAGGTACCGAGCAGTTCCGCACTGCGGCCACTGCTAGATGGCTATAAATGCAAAGGGGGAAATCGATTAGCACGGGTGGTGAAATAGGGAGGCACACCGCGCCCCACCGCCCCCACGGTGCCCCACCGAACACGTATACACGTCAACACACGGGACACTAGGCGGTTCGCATGGTGCACCAGCAGCTTACCTTGGTGTTTCCTTTCGTTCGCTTCCCGCCCATTTTGAGGAAGTTTCTATTGATCTCACGAGGAAAGTCGTAAGCGACGGTTTTGGAGGCGGAAAAGACTGTTTGCAGTCTCTTCCTTTAGATTTCACACAATAAATCACAGCAGCCCACTAGCAACCCCGAATGTATTTCCAACGCGATACGTACACAGCAAACAGCTGTCAAGGAAAGGCCTGCACCGCGCGAAAAACAAAACGCAATAACAAGATAGTTTCAAAAACTCCTAATCTTTCTAAGAAAAATTTAGGAATAAAGTTGAGAAGGTTAAAAATATATGGACTTCAATATCACTCCGCGTTACCGCACGCTTATTTTGCTTTCGCTTCCAGCACACCAACTGGTTTGACGTTTGTCGAGCACTGTGGCAGCTGGATTTGGCATGTTTTGGTGTAGCAGTTTTTTGCACGACACTGTAGTGTGCTGTCAAACTCGCGTGGCTGTCAGGCGCCGGAGAACGCAAACAAAAAGCACGTTGTTTTCTTCTGGTACACACGAATCGCGGCGTAGAATACTGCACCGAAATGGCCAAATTACTCGCTTACTACAATCTCTGTCCGATAAATAACATTGACGACTTTCTCGGACTGTCGCGCGATGTGGACCCGGGGTGTGTAATTAACACCCTGGGAAGAAATATTATCCTGGTAGTGAAGGTGGGCAACTCAGTCTGGTCAATCACAGTCCCGTATTTACATTTTCTTTTACTTTCCCTTTTAGCTAAGCAATCAACGACAAATCCGAAGCTGGACTGTGCTCGATCGCCTGAGCAGTAAGGTTGTGTACGATTTCCGCTCCGAGCGCTACGTTGGCGTCTTCGGTGGTCGGTACATACGATGTTGGAAGCGGGAACAGAACGATTTGAACACGGTGAAGAAGATCAAGCTGTACCGCACCGTACACGATCTGTTCTGTCTTGAGAGCGGCCAAACGTTACTCCTGTACACCGATGGTAGCTGTGAATCGCTCGAAAGTGCACTGGAAACGAGAACTCAAAACAAATTGCAGACGGCTGAAAGTTCGCCGACTTACGTTGACCACAAAACGCACACGATGAAGGATGTGCAGATACTGCTGCTGGACAACGGCACACCGCTGATGACGTACTTTGTGCGTAAGGAGGACGATGGCACAATGGTGCTGCACTATGCGCTGCTGAATCCGTCCGATCTGAAGGTGCACAAGACGATCGAAAAGATAACGCTGCAACGGATCGGCGGTGACATAAAGCTGATGAGCGCTTGTGTGGTTGATGGAAGCGATGGACCTTCTTTATTGAGCATTTGTAAGTAGTCGAAGGCAAAGTTATATTCGAATTTAAAGGATCTCACTTTTGTTTGATTGCAGGGTCTGATAGTCGCATATTTAACCTACAGCTCTCCCTGGGACAATCGCCCAAGCGCGAAGAAGGTGTGGGCAATTTCATCGAGCTGGTACAAACCATCAACGCAAAGCAACCGCTTTCGATGGCCAGCATCGGCAAGGATTACGTCGCTTTCTATGCGAACAACAAAAACCAGGACGGTGCGATGCTGGTGCTGTTCAACGTTCAGTTCAAAGTCTTCCAGGCGAAGCAGTACTTCAAGGTGTACTTCGTGTCGTCCCGCATCTGGGTGGTGGAAAGCAACATACTGCTCGCCTTTGGCCAGATGCTAGCCGTGGTGCCGTACAAAATCAGCAAGGAGCAGCTGTCGGACATGATCGGCAGTCAGCGAACGTTCGACTTGTCCCACACGATCGATGATGAGAGCATTAACGAGGAGCTGGAGTTTCTGGACATGTACGCATTCGACGAAGTGCTGTCCGAGCTGCCGAAGCAACGGGACGATGATGACCTGAAGCCCGTGACCATTGACAATGTGGTTAAAAATGGCTTGAAACCCACCAGCCAGCGGTTGTACAGTGCGGCAGAGTTTGACGAAGTGCTGCGGGAAGCCTATCGGCAATCGCTTCCAGTCGATGTGATTGAAGACCCGTCGCTACCGAAAGACACGGTACAGATCAAGCTGTTCAACAATGCGGACACGTCGCTCGGTCCATTGATTTTGAGCGAAAAGTTTGAAATCATACTCGAAGAACTGGAACGTTGCGGATACTCGGAGATGGAACTATGTGACCGCGTTATACCGTGGTTGATTCGGGCAAACCTGCCCGAAGATTTGGCCAAATGTTTGAAGCGATACTCTGTCATTTCGGAACGCACGATCATAAAAGCGCTCAAGTATGCACTTTCCTTACCCGAACCAGAAATTGAGGAGGAAATGGATGCTGAACCGACAAAACCCGCAAAACCAGTCAAAGCGCTGAAAGGTGACGATCCGGAACTGCCTGATCAGAACGTTATGATTGAGGCACAATCGACCCACCAGTCGCATTTCGATCTGCTAAACATTGTGCTCTCGTGTAGCTTCAATCGGAAACCACTAACTGCGTACGCACGGAAGGAGCTGGACTTTCCCACCGTCACAAAACTGCTGCACCATCTCGAGTACCTTCTCGTCGATCCGATGGCAACGCTGAGCGAAACGCTTCACAGTGGGGACACGTTCGACAGCGACGAGCAGACGGTGCAGTGGATTATGGTGCTGCTAGATTCACACTACCAGCAGTTTATCCTTTCGACGGAAGACGCCGTCCGCGAGCAGTTGAAGCGCATGCTGGACATTGTTGAGCGGCATATCGGGCTTTTGAAAGAGCTAAAATCATTGTCCCCTTCGATGGAACGCTTGCTGGAGCGGAAAACGACAAAGTCCTCCAACCAGTGGTACAGCGTCGAAACGATCACGTTATATTAGGCTAGCAAGGGTTTGTGAAGTAAAGCGTTTCATTAAGAGGTAAGCGAATAAAAGTGTGACCATGTTCGGGCCCCCATCTAGCCTGTGCCATGCAGTCAAGTAATTCCACAGATTCCGGTTGTATTTACACGATGAAGTCTCAAATTTCCAGCGCCTAACATATTAACACTTTAAACGTGGCATGAATCCAAACAAAACAACACCAGCCGTCACATTCTAGAAACCAAACTAAGTGGTAGGAGAATTGATTGTGGTTCGGGGTTTGGCATTACTTCTTCTTTGCGTCCGCTGCCTGGGCCGCTTCGTACTCGGCACGGGCCTTTTCGTTGTACTCCTTGTGCCAGTCAAGGTTCATCTGGGCGACGGATTCGCCGCGCTCCTGTGCCTTCTTGCCACTGATCACCATGATGATGCAGCCGATCGCGGTCGCAATCATCATGTAGTTGGCGATCTTGATTCGCACCTGATTCCGGACACGTTCCATCTTTTCCTGGCTAAAGACATCCCAAAAGCAAAGGAAACGATTAGTGGCTTTTGTTGCTATTAAAAATACAAAAAGTGACCTAACTTACCTGACAAAGTTAGGAACTTCCTCGATCGATTTGTATCGCTTGGTAAAGACCAGCATCCGCTTCTCCAGCGCATTCGGAGAGTGGGTGTGCGTGTTAATGTTGGGTCCATTGCTTCCTGCGGTCGTAGTGGATTTCGGTGGCTGTGGGGCCTTCGGTTCGACCTGGTTCGAACTCCATCGGTGCCCGGTTGTGGTGCTACGTGATCGAAGCAGCGTCGACGATCGGGTCACGCCAGATGATGTACGTGCGATTTCGCATGCTGTGCGCAAAAAGTTCATCCTATGCATATAGAAGTTAAGGGAAAGGGAAGAAGGGAAGGAGAAAGCGCATCATTAAACCGGTCCCGGTGTGTTGATGGCAAAGAGAGGGAGCAAAGCGCAGCATTGCTCTAGGATTGAGCACACGATTTTGGAACGTAAGTAGGATACTAATTTGAGTTTGTCTCACTGAAGCAAGAAATTCTGACTGAAGAAATGTGAAAAATATAAAAAGTGGCATCTTCGCCGATACCTAAACAAGATTACACAATACACACTTACATGGATGGGGGATTCACCGAAACTCTTGGGAAAACTGCTTACACAAATGTTCAAAAAGGGGTTTAATCTTACGATTGGTTTAGGGATTTGAGCAATGCACTTACTTTTCTGAAAATGATCACAGTTTCCGAGCGGGGATGCTTTTTATTTATATTTTAAAAGGATTATCAACCCGTTTGAGTATTGCTTCCCCCACCACCAGCACAACAGCTACAGTTACAACAACAACAAGCAGCTGAGAACTGTCAAGCTGGTGGTGTGCACACTTTTTATGTCAATTTCAATTTGGATTTTGCTGGCATTTTTAAACTTTACTATTTTCACTCCTATGAATACTTTTGATATTAGTTTCTTGTTTTTGTGAAACTTGAGGTCGACACAAACATTGAATGTTAATAAGTACGTATTTTAAACAAATTTTTAAACCTGTTTCCAAACAGAAACGCTTAAAACGCTTCTCATTTGACAGCAGAAGCGCCGAGTTTGTTTACATCGCATACAAACAGTCCGCGAATCAAACACGCGGCACGTGTACCGTAGTATTTTTACAAAACAATTTATTTTTACAAGTTTTCTCCAAAATTAAAGTGTATAATACTTGAAATAAAGTCTGTCATCAGGATGGACGAAATGGAACCGGTAGATTACGGCGTACTGAAGGGTGACCTGGTGTTCATACGAAACAACGAAAACCTCGTGCAAGCCATCAACCAGATACAGGAAACGCTAGCGAACGTGAACCGAGAGTATGAAAACTACCCCAACTTTACGGTAGAGGAAAAGGTGCGCTTCGACACGCTGTGTGCGTTTTGTGTGAACTCCCTCTTCTGGATGCACGAGAAGATGCTCGGGCGGCCCAGCACCGTGATGGTAAGTGTCTTCAAGAGTGTCTACCATTGCTAGAGATGTTTGATAGGAATCTATTGTTTTTTTTTTCCATAGGATGACATTAAATCAGACCTCGACCGGGTACGGGAAGCGATGAAACGGTTGCAGAGCATACACGATAGCCTAACGAAACGTCCTCGGGTGGATCAGCCGGCAGCGCAAAGGTTTATCCGGGCTGGGTTGTACGATGCTAACAATCCCCAGCGTGAACAACAGGACGGTACACCGCCGACCAAAAAGAAGCGACGGGAGAAACAAATGGATGCAGAGTGATCGGGGCTACCTTTTGTGTGAGTTTTTCGTAGTCAATACGTGCACCGGGAGTCCCTATGTTAAGGGATGTTTCCTATAAGGGATGAAAAATGATTTATATATTAAATAACCTAAGGCGGAAAAGCGATGAAAGATAATATACAAATATTACGAACGCTTAACGATTAAAACTTGAATTTCTTGAACGAAAAAGCTTGAATTAAATTTCCTGAAAATTATAGTCTTACATCCGATTTAAAAAGTTTGTTGCAACCGTATCAAAACAGCAATCTATTTATTTTTGAATGATAATGGAATGAACTCTTTTCGAAGCTCAGAAAGCCTATGCGCAACTCTTTCTGTTCCTTCATTTCTTTTTTAATTAAATTAGATATTTCTTTACTTCATTGAAATGGTAAAGTAAAAGTTCTCTTTTTCCATAGCAATACCTTCCCAACATCACTTGGTGAATGGCATGTTCTGTAAATAATTCTGAAGATCAACACATTTTTTTTTAATATTTTTTATATTTGAAGCGAACTTAAATCATTCTAGTTAAAAGAGAAGAGTTACTTAGATTCATGGAAATGCATCACACGCAGTAATTGCGAATGCTGCGAGGAATTCAATGTAAAAACCAAACCAAGAGCCACAACATTTCACATCCGCCTGTTACAAAATGCCCACGCACAGTAAATCAGTTAGTATAAATTTCCGCTAAACTTGACGCCTTCCAACGCACCGGATGCATCGACCAAGTGCAGCGAGTAGTGAAAATGGAACAGCGCAGACCAGTCTACCATTCATTACATCACGAACCGCGCACTGGTGGTACGGATCGGCAACACAAGGAAGGCCTTCCTTCCTGCCCTCACAGAATAATGCAAGCGTTTTAGTTTTTAGAGAAGAAAGTAAACCTAAACCGCCCTCCGAGGCCAGTACTGTTCATGATTTCGGTGGACGGATGCTTTATTTTCGAATTGGCATCGTCACGGAATCGTCGTATGAGGACACTTAAACCATTCACACAAGTCTGACGGTTACAGTAAGGCTGTGTAACAGGATATCAACAACATTGCCTAATGGTGGCGGCCTGCGAAATACGACGTGATGCTGTCGCTAGCAGGAGAACAGATAAAGCAGCAGAAACTTGCGTTCGGGTCTGGGTGGTCGCCTTGCGTCAAAAAACCCTTTGCCATCTGTGCGCGAGTGTGTATGCTTTATACGCTTGCATCGGTAGTACCAACCGTGGAGGATGACTGGAAAAGTAATAGAAGCGCACGAGCTCGCATATAAATGTGAAATAAATGGACCACCGCAGGCCACGAAGACTGTCCTTTGTGCTTTTCGTTTAAAACTTGGTCATATGATCATTGAATGACGAACAACTGTACTGTAAAGAAAATATCGTAAAAAATAACTAGAAATTAAAAAAAGAACAAAACCATACAAAAGAAAGGGCAAAAGACATATAAAAACATTAAATGTAAATTTACAAAAAAAAATAAAAGAAGAATTTATTCATAAAATTTGAAAGACAACGAACTTCAAGAAAAGAAATAAAATCAAAAGAATAAAAATAGAAGACCAAACAAAACAAAATGTTACAGGAATAGAAAAGCAGAGTAGATAACGCTACAAGATGACTGTCACAATGATTATAAAGTAAAGTGTAACACTATGCAGAATGAAACTTCTGCAATACGGACCGGAATAGATAAAACAGAACATAACCAGTACGACCATGCAACCATAGCCCCCTTTTGTTACAAATCGTCCATGCTGCCCTTATCGTTAGCTGCAAAGGAACGCTTCTTCCCATTCACGTCGACCACAACGGCTGGCGGATGAGAGCATTGGAAATGAATGTGGATACGAACCAACCCGGCTTTTGCGTGCTGCATCCTCAAAAATATGCGAACTCGCTGCAGAAGAAGGCAAAACCTCTATGCATTATGTAAAGGGTGGAAGTGTAAAGAGCCGCAAGTTCGTGTGAACGGTTCGTTGGTTCGTACGCTCGAGCGTCCGGTGATGCTGATGCAGACTGTGCCACACACCAAAGGCTCTAAAGTGTGCATGGTTTATGGGATTTGCTGGTGCTACCACCAAAAAACGCTTCCTCCCACTGCCACGGGGTGTCTTCTGGGAGTGATGGACTTTCTTTTGCCGAACGCACGATAGAGAAACGGTCGTACGGGTACGGTAAGCGCCAGTGCAACAAATTGTGTACCACGAACTGGATAGTCTGGTTTGGTTTGGGTGAGAAGTGCAAAAAAAAACGAATCTAAAACGCACACGCACCCGGTTGCTCCTGTCGGTTACTGTTCAGTGTGGTGTCTGACGATGTGCGACCATTGCCAGAATGCAGCCTGGCAGTTAGGCTGATCGTTAGTAGATTTCCAGGGCAATTCTTCCTTGTTGGTCTGTATAAGGCTCTTGCTGATGCTTCATGTGGCGCAATGTGACGGTAGAAGCTTTTTGGTGCGTCTTTTTTTTTTATGCGAACGATGGTAGCTGATTGAAAAGTAGTAAATGAAGCGAATCTGTGACAATTTTCTTTTCTCCTGCACAGAGAGCCAGTAAATGTTGAAGTTGAATTGAAATTGCTGTTAGGGAATCCAAATTAGGACAGTGAAGATCTAAGGATACACGATGCAGGTAAAGACCCTCTGCCTTTGCTTGGTTTTGTTGGCCCAGATGCAATGAAATGAAATTAAACGCCAGGGCACAGCATTCCCAAGTACAAGAAAGTACGGCGTGCGTGCTTATTTGAATTGCCCCAGCTAATTTCCGACCTAACCTGTCTAATCCTTACTGGCCACTTGCAATTAACTCAATTAAAGAACTCGCTGGAGTTTTTCGTTCTGCGCTAAGAGCTGTTTTAAGATTTTATTTGAATTACCTTACATACATACATATTACATATCCTTTCCTTGTATCCCCCGAAACAGCTAATCTACTATTTCGTTATCTCGGCCTTGACGGTGGACGTCTCTACGCTTTGCTTCCATTTTAGTTTTGGGTCTAGTACGCCTACTCTATCCGTGTGGACGGCATAAAAGGACAGTTTAACATGCGATTGCATACCTTCAGGCGCAACCTCTTAATTATGTTAACATTTCCCAATTTTTTTTTTCTTCATTTTTCTAGACACTTTGGTCGTCGGGATTCCTAAATTTTTCTGGTTTTTAATTGCATATTACAAGAACCCATTTACATTCATAATAATAAGCATATTTTAGCTACAATTGAAGTCAAAATGTAGAACGTAACGTAACATATTTCCTTTTATTAAAAAGCCATCAAATCACTTTCTCCAAGACTCGTGTAATACTGCACCTTCGGTTCAATATTAATGTATTACAGTTATTCGAAAAAGCTGTACCCTGTTCTTACCTTCCTCGTTCTTCCATAAGAAAACCATTAATTAATTGGTGCTTCCCTGCTAATGCAATCATCCATTATTAACGTAGGATATTCGAAGGAAAGGAACCCGGCAGTTTCTTCTGCAGTCTGGAACCATTTTCATTACCCAGTTCGCTCATTACACACTCTCGCTGTCTGCTGCAGCTCAGCGAAACGGTTATTTCGGTCATCAATTTCAATCCAACGCTCTTCTTTGCGCGATGCTTGCGCGTGGCTATCCCGCCGCAGAGTACACGTGTTCTTGCAGCGTGCGGCAGCAGCAATTTCGCCCGTACAAAACACGATTCAATTGCAACTTTTACATTCTAATTAATTTTTATTGCAAAACAGTGCGTCAGGAAGCGGGATAGCGTTTCCGTTCTGGTACGGTTGGTACGTACGCGTACCGCGCACTGGCAGATCTTAAACCGATACTGGTGCGAGATGAATCCTCACGTGGATTGAAACCACTGCTGGCGTGTGAGCTCGGCGGCTCGCTAAACATAAGTGGGTGTGGGGGTTTGCACACGAGCATTAAAAAGCGCCACATAATGACAAAAGTTTGAAGCGACTTTATGAATTCATAACCTCCCCTGTTTGTGAAGCGTTTTTAGTGCCCTTTCAAACTGTGTCACGCGGTGTGTCGGCAATCGCGATCGAGCGGCAATCGCTTCCGAACGGCTCCGTCGTGCTCAAGCATGGTTGCACCTTACGCTTCTGCGTGGAGCTGAATATTGATCTGCGGATGATGGAATGGAGCTCATTTATGCATGCTCTCGACAGCGGCATCAACATTTAGTGCTCGAAATCGATTGAAATGAGAAAACAACAAGTAACACGCTCGGCAAGCCGTACACTTTGTTTAACGACGCAAAACTTTATATTAAAAAAGTTGTGTTAATCTTTACGCTACGGCGGTGTTTGCGAGGGTAAGAGCACCTACCGCTTGGTTCAAATTTTCCGGCCACTTCCGCAGAACTGCAGGAGAGCTTGTGTTAGAACGGCAAGCAGGGACACGCAGGGGCCAAGGCGTAGAGGGTGGCAACGTATTAATAGATTATTGACATTCTTTTGCAAACTGTTTCAAACACATCGCCCATAAGCAGGGCAGTACGTCAATCAGCAAAGCCCTCCTCCGAAGCAACCCGGAACAAACTTTAACAACAACATAAGAAATCGATCTTTAACCGTCTCCGGGATTGTTTTGGGCGTTCGAGCATAAATTCTTGGGAAAATTAGCGCAAAGGGTATTACGTGTCCTCTATTTTCATCCTAAATTAAATGCCATGATATCGGTTTCGAGATGAAACCCTTTAACCTGCCCCGGAACGCCCTCGGAGGGGGGAGTGTAAAACAAAGGTCCATAGTGTGCTGTTTGGTTAACATGGGTAGCAAAATGTCTTAAGTGAAACGAAGCATAACAAATGCACACAGTGTGCGCCGTGGGAGCGATCTTTAAAACGGACCGATTGGCAGGGAAAATGAGCGTTAAATTGATGTTAGACGCTGTGGATTGGGTTAAAGTTTGTGCGCGGGGACGAAGATTAATGATTAAAGTGAAGGTTAATTAACGATCCGCTGATAGTTGAAAGATAGCTGACAAGGGCAACTTTTATAGTGTAAATATTATCCTTTTAATGATTTTGCTACTTATCTGTTAACGATTTTTCTTGTTTAGTTTTTGCTGAGCTGTAAAATCGTTGATTTAATCCATTTCGTTTCATATGTTCAATGATTAATCCATTTACTTACTAGTTGCCATTCCAATAGATCATTTATTTAACTAACCTATGTATGTATCAAACATTTACTGAATAATTGTGTCTTTGTGTTTTCGTCACATTTCTGTACGATACTTTAGAAACAATTAATAACTAACAAATACTTGCTCCATTATTGGCTTGTTGTATCACTTGTTTTATTTGTGTCATATTTTATAAATATTTTACTTTTTTTTATTTTTCTTTTCATTCCTTGTTGAATACTTGAATGCTACTGCAATACTTGTTCTTTTTTTTAAATTAACTTTTTAATTAGGCTTTTTTTCTTATCATTTAAAAAGTTCGTATGTTTATAGGTTTTCTTGAAATTAGTAAATGAAATTAGTAAGTAAATACATATTTCATTCTCAAACACTCATTAGTTAATCTGGTTTCATACTCATTCGAATATGTTTATCGCTTCTCTATTTTCTCTATTTTTTATTTTTTAAAAGTATTTTACTTTCTTTCTCTCTCGCTCACTCTCTCTCTCTCTTTCTCTCTTACTTTATTATTTTACTTTTTTCTGTTTTTATTGCTTTTATCAAATATACGGAATAAAAACCATTTCATTTTTTCCTCATTTTTTGATAGTTTTGTTTACTTGCTTATCTATTTATGGTTTTTCTGTGTTACTAAATTACGTGCCCTTTTATTTAATATCTTCTTTAAATCTATTGACTATATCCTTCCTGGCCTATCAAGTTTCCTTTTTTTTAGTTTTCTTCTTCCTAATTTAAAATTATGCAATATAATAATTTAACATCGTAATTAAAAGCTAAACCACTTTTTAAATGCTTTCCCTACCGATTTGGGTCGCCCATTAACAACTTTGACGTCACAATTCACTTTTAGGTCCAATCTCGCAAACCTGCGTAACCTTTCAGCTTTCCACACTCACCCTTCACTTCCCAGCCCACGTATTGCCGGTACTACCAACGACCTTTCATCAACAATAGAACAATTCACTTTCGGTTCTCTAAACACAAACCCTCCTTCCCATCGCCCACCCGTGCCGGAATGTCACGGTGATCCTTTTGAGTGAGAGTTTAGCTTCTGTTTTTTTTTGCTTTCCATTCGATGTGCTTTGTTTTCGGTTGCATATTTGAGATTCCAACGATGTGAACGACCATCATACCTCATCGCATTACACTGGAGTAGATAGAGCAAGCAAAAAACAAAAATGGGTGGACAATCAGCTTCAAGCATAGGGCCACACACACTCTACACACGGTGCCTGTGGTGTACACCACCCCCATTCCTTTTCCCTCAGCGTTTGGGATGAAGCGGGACCGTGGTGGCAGTGCGATAGTACATCGTTTTCCAAATTGCAGCCATAAATAAATCATAAAAGAGGGATTACCATGCTATCGTTCATTAAAATTCACCTACCGCATGCAGAGATAACGAAGCGGTACCGTTGGATGCTGGGCAGGGGACACCGACGGGTGGTTAGTGAGGAGTGTCAGAATTCATCCTTAGCATCCTTGTGACCCGTGACACGTGGGTAAGTGAGGAGTCAAAACCGAGTGCAAGGTGACGGGGAAAAGGAGGGGAGAGCGGGTCGATGGTGATGCAGCTAGAACAAAAGTATTTGAGCTCACGTGATTGTGGCCCCGGAGGTGTACGTGGAGGCAAGCCCGTTTTCCAATAAAATATGTCATAAACCTCATGTCCATCGTGAGTCCATGTGCGCTGAAGGTTCTTTTTGTCCGGTTCTATCTGTCCCTCCATCTATCTCTTTGTTAGCCGATGCCGATGAAGCAGTGTAAGCGCCTGCAGTAGCTGACAGTTCAGAATCTGCAGCTTTTTTGTCGGGATCTCGAGTTTTATCGCAGCCTCAATCGTCCCGCTCAAATGAACAGATAGATGGAGTTGGTTTGGCTCTGGAACTAGTCATCAAAATCCATTCCTTTATTCTTGACCTGGATGGGTGCATTCCAGAACCCGCTCCACGCATGAAACAAAGGGCAAAAGATGCTTCCGCTTCTTCTCGCCAGAGCGCCTGGAATGAGCAGGAATTAATTTCACTTTGAAAAGGAAGAGTCTGTGAGCGAGGAAAGTGCGAGAAGAAATATGCCATGCAGTAATAATGCCCGAACAATCTGCACACATAGGGAGCAACCAACTAAGCTGAAACCAACGCTTTGCTTCCCAGTGGCTGGCAGATAAATAATTCCGTGCAGCCCCGTTAGTGAGGCCGATGAAGGTAGAGTAGCATGCAGCTGCACTGCATTCCAGCGCTTTTTCCCGCTTTTCCACCAACGGGGTGCACGTGTGCAAAAATGGCACTGTCTGCAGGTTGAATAATGAAGTTGCAGTGGCGTTGGTATTTAGGATCAATTTTTAAACGCAATTAAAACGCGTCACAGGATGTAGCCATGCTACTAGCGAAAGCTTACACCAGGCTTACGAGGTTATGTTTTTGCTAAAAAGCTAAAAATGTTGCGACGTGGGCAGGCTCTGTGTTTGGACAGTGTTTCAGTCGGGGAATGCATGCAAGCTACTGTGTTGGTCTTTAATCCTTTAATTCGGGTTGGGGTTGATTTCTTGAGAAGTTTGGAAAGTTTCAGCAGAAGCGTAGCTAATCCGATGGTTTCTGTTTGGAATGCATGAAAGTAACCCTATTTGGTGTTGTCGATTAAACACTGCAAAGGCTTCACACTTTACCCTTTACGATCTCCATTAGCATTAGCCTGACTAATGTATGATGTATGCATTAGGTGCAACAAATCTTAAACAGAGTGTTAAAGTTAAATTCTAAAGGCAAGGGTTCGTTGGGTAATCGGCTTTGGATTTGAAGATTTCCTTCAAATATCTGTTGGGTTCTTCGTCGCTATTCTTTAAGATACTCCTATTGGTGTGGGTTAAGTGATACTATTTACTTTATTTTCTC
>KB671702.1:0-14488 GCA_000349105.1 Anopheles epiroticus
ACACACACACATACACGTATCCAAAGGGGGTGAATACGGAGAGCGAATCAATAGTGTGTCCGTGTGCCGCGTGAGTGTCTCTGTGTGTGGGTGTGTGTACGTGTGCGTAAATGTGCTACAAGGTTCGGGTGCGCCAAGGTGAGCAGAAACCGTCCGCTGTGTGTTAAGGTAAGTCGGCGGGAGTTTCTTTCCTCCCTGGCCCCATACCAGAGGGTGTGATGATTGCTTTTTATTAATTTATGTAGTGTGTCGGTGGGCAAACGATGGCTTTAACGCGGGCGTTGAGTGTTTGCGTGCCGAGCGGGATTGTACAGTGGGAGCTGGAGTTTGCAAGGCAATGATGATCTCGGGGTCGGGTTTTTGGTGGACGCAGAAAGAGTTGGAGATTATTAATGAAATTTTTCTCACCCCTCTCTGCTGCGCTGATAGTTTTTCCTATCGCTTTATTGTGCTGGAAGTGTTGCAAGAGCAGTATAAGCAGCTTTGGTAAAGGAAAGGACATCAGTTGGGCGATTGGATTGCTATTGTGCGGCTGTGGGTGAGAGAATTTAATCGCAAATTGTGTAAATGATGGAAGAAATATGATAGAGTTTGTTGGAGTATCTCCTAAATAACTTGTCAATCCAAATGTTCATAAGAAGCACCTACCGAACTTCGGCCGGAGAGTTGTGAATTTAGTCACATTTTAACGCCTAAAAAGTTGTTGAGTTTTAATGATTTTGAAAGATTACTCAGTCAAATGTATTTTAAAGATAAATATTCATTTTTTATATCCTACAACATGTTGTAAAGTTTGAATCGATTGTATAACAAAAAGCTGTTGAAAGACTAGAACAAAGGCTGTGTGATCTTCTTTTTCCATTAAGTCTTTTTCTTCTTTGACCCGCTCATCACTGAGCACGTCTGAGAGACATGGCCAGGTCACCAATCCGTTTCCATTTAGTATTTTTGTGTTAATCTACATATTTTTGAAGAATATTTTGTACAAAGGGAAAATTCCTTTGTCTTTAACCAGTCTACAAATCTCCATCTTCCAAACGAGGCTCTGCTTTGTACGTTAAAGCGATCCGTTGAAGCTACACGCATGGTACCAAGCTTAGCACAGAGAATGATTGCTTCTGAGATAGTGAAAATGGTAACATCAGCAACTAAATAACGCACACCCGTTATGATGTACAACCTGGAAGACAAGCGAAACCGGTAGGCTAAAGGAAGTACAACGGTATGCACAGGTAGAAATACGAAGCGAGTGCCACGGCTGTGGTGCCATATATCTCACCGTATATGCGTGGAACATGCGAGTAACAAACCGTACCCGTAACAATGTTCCTCCAGATTGCACACGGAACGACACGCACGGTGTAGATCTTCGGGACAAACACATGCCCATACGCGCATGCACAATATTTATGTAAACGCGGCCGAAATTTATGTTTACCGGGCAAAATTTACGGCCCACCTTGCCCTTTTACATCCAATAAAGATGTTTCGGTTGTCTTCCAAGCAGCCATCACCGCACGCACGCACACATGTGTATCCATTTGGCACCTAGGAAACTAACCGACGGTGTGCGTAAGTGAGGTTGGAACGAAATCATTGACAATTTTATGAAACAAAGGGTGGAAAGAGGTAGAAAAAATAAGTTATGGAAACGCTTGTACCGTCGCGCTTCTTGCGGGGCAAAAGAAAAGGACCATCGCTCCGGGTTGGAGGCAGTCTTTGGAGGCAGGTGTAAAATATATATATATGTGTGTGTGTGTGTGTGTGTGTGTGTGTGTGTGATCAGTGTAGAAATAATAATACGAAAGCTTCCCATCCGCGTATGGTGGGTTGCCGCACCGTCCTGCGCTTATTCGATGGTGTAAAATTTATCGCTCTGCCCGTGGACGACATTTCCCAAAACTCTTTTCCTTTCCGCTTGGAGCTTGGTACCGGGTGGTTTTATTGATGACGAACCTTTTCGTCTTTTGTCGAATTGTTTGCGAACGGGTCGTAAAACGGCGAGTCACTCGTCGTGACAAGATATCGGCACGATCGTGTGCTTGCTTGCATTCCCAATGTCCCATTTCGCTCACCAGTGTTTTCTGCCACGGCGTGTTTTCGTGTGTCCGCCGTACTTACCGCACTTTCACGAGCAGCGGTTACCATCGCAAACGACGAGTGCGCTTTACGAGGGAACAGGGGGCAGAATAATTAAAATTATAACGAAGATAATTCGACTTTGGTTTCATTGCGAGGCGACCGTACGGTTCGTACCGTGCGTCCTTCCCTCCCGGTGTGTGGCATACGGGGTTCAAAAATAGCCATTTTTAAGGGAGAGATACCGAGAGACGAATTTACTGTCGCTGGCGATTGTGTTTCTCGGAATTTAGAAGTGTTGGAGGTAATTTTAACTCGTTTGTTGAATGGTACCGAGCGGACGTGGTGAGGGTTGTACAGGAATGCCCTCCTGAAGGGGGTTGAGATATGACGATGAAGAGTCAGAGTTAAGTAGTGCCCTATCGTCGGCACATGATTTGGTTTTTCGATGTCCTTGTGCTTGGTGGGGATGCAATTGTGGCTATGGTGTTTTTATATCAAAATTTTACGGTGAGTTTGGAAATAGTTATGTCTTTTATGATACTAGTAATAAATCATAGAGGCACGGTCGTAGTTTCCATGTCTTATTATGAGTCAGAAAATGGGGTCTTATTTACCTTGCTTACTTATTGTCTGAAGTACTAACAAAGAATGCGCAACGAAAATAATTTAGACAACAAACTAGAATCGAGTAAAACCCTATTATTTATTAAATGTTATGCTGGAATTTAGATTTATTATCTTTTGTAAAAAAAAATAGTTATCTATTTATTATGGTTAATTTAATTGTTGATTTAGTGTTCTTGAATCAGAAAAAATTTATTTGTTCCCTGTTTAAATGAAAGCAACTGTAACTGTTTCAATAAAAGAGTACAAATAAATAGCTTCTTTAATCAATTGCCATTGCATCAAAATATTTCTACTTTGCATAATGTAGCTACATTTTCCAATCCAATAAAACATGGCTACGGGGAATACATGGCTAGGCGGAGTTAAACAAGTAACCGAGAGCTGCCAAAAACCAACCTATCCACCTTTGGCGCCTCGATGCAGAAACAACGCACACCGCTCGATCGTTTTGCTGATTGTTATTCAGCACAACGACGTAATGGAACATGTGGGTTACCATCGGGCACATTGGAATTCCCTACCATCCTTTTTGAGCCACTTTTCGCGCCCACCATCGAACATCAAAGGCGTGAGCGCGCTCGAAATAATGGTGTCGAAAACTTCTCCAATCCATTTATTCCCCTCCCCAGCTCCCCCCCCCACCCAACGATTCTTTCTCCCGCATTGGAACCCGAGTTTCCTGCGAGCGTGGAAAGTGGAAAACCACTTGAAACACGCTGTTGTTGTTGTTGTTGTTGGTTTTTTTTTTGTTTCCCCGCGAAACATGCAGCTCGCTCTGCATCAAGCATCAAACCATCGACGCTTCGACACTTGAGTGGAACACGTTCGCGAAGCGTTTTTAGCGTTGCGTCTCTCACCCCTTTCATTCTGGAGCGTACGCAATCCTTCCATACACCACGGCCGGCGCTCTTCTGGGGGTGGCAAAAGAGGCGCTTGTTTTCACTTGTTTTCCAGCACGCGGTGCGAAGCGGTGAACAATCGTGTCGCAAACCGTTGTTCGGTTGCTCATGCTTCAGGCATCTTTGCAAAACACCTTCGCCAACTGCACCCTCCACCTGTGGCAGCTTCTTGCTAAAGTGCCAAATTGTCGTCCCAAACAACCACTGTTTGGTTTCTGCTGTTGCTGCTGCGTTTCGGTAGAGGGGACCACGCAAGGCTGCGAAGGTCCTCATCCCATCCGTTTGGAGGCGGCTTGCTCAGCCCATCGTCATTCCCGTCGTCGTTAAAAGGATGGATGCCTCTTATCGTATCGTCACTTGTCGACGCCGTCCACTTGCGTGGGCGTTTGAGTAGTGCACTTCTGTTAATTATTCTTCATTTCTTATGACAATTTCTTCATCTGCTTATTTTGGGAATGAAATGATTTTTTTCCTCCCTCGACCTCATTCGTGGAATGTTGGAGCGTCGAGCTGGGCCAAGGCTAGTGCAGTACGGCGTGCGGATGGAATGTTACTCAAAATGAGAAAAGGGTATGCAAACATAATCCTTCTCAAGTGAAGTGACTCTGCGGGGAAGGATCTCGAGTTTGCACTTTGCCAGCGTTGCCGTTTCTGTTGCAAATGGCGCTGCGTTTGAAGTCAATAGTGCCGTGGTAATGAAAACGTTATTATAGGGGGAAATATTTGCACAAGATAAATACCTGAAAGTAATTGAATGAATTAACAATTTTTAGAATATTTTAGTGGTTATCAGTTGACACAAAACAGAAATATTGAATTTTCACATAGACTATTTTTTTAAAGGTTCAATAACTTCTAGGTAGTTAAACAAACCATTTCGTTATCACTAAATGTATTGAAACCACCATCACGTTGGTCTCAATGTTGGAGAAATTTGATTATTATGTAACACATTTGATAGCGCTCGTTCAAAGTACCGCTCCGTCTTCTGAATTGATAAAATGGAACTTGGCAAATTGTTTGCCATTTCCTCAGCCACACCTACCACACTTAATACCCTTCAAACCCCTTCCCTTGCCATCCATTACACTGCTTTGTGTGCCAACAACCCCGAGTGGTCGATCAAAGGACCACCCCATTGCTTGTGCCTGCCTGCCTGGTACGATAAGCAAGTTCTGGGAAGGGCAGAACGTGTCACCTTGCGGAACGGCACTGCTGGACCAACTGTCAAGAGGCAGTCAAGTGTGTATGTGTGTGCTTAAGGGGGAGACCGGTGGGAGGTGGGGTTGGGTTGTTTAGACGTTAGATTTCCTAATTAGTGGCTTGTGAAAAGGAGTCGGTCCTGTTTGCCTCCCGAGAGGAAAGGATGAAAGGACGGCAAGGAACAGAGGCACAACACCGCAAGGGAAACTTTTGCATCCGTTTCTGTCGTTGTGACCGAAGCTGACGGAATGGCTGGACTGCTGACTAGCTTCAAACCTTGGCAGGAAGCAAAGGGAAACGATGATCATTAGGTGGAAATTAAAAAGGAAGCAGCGACGGAGCACTTGCTTTCAAGTTGTACTTGTCCTTGGCTTCGAGCACTTTTCCGCTCCCGGAGCAGAGTGCGTGCGGTAGTAATGGATTCTTGGGTTGGCAAAATCTGAAGACGTCCGGCCAGCCTGACCGCTCGAGTCCTTCCCTTTCATGTTCGTTCGGACGCCATTTTGACAGTGCATCAGTGGGGCACTTTGATATCGTAAGCAGCATAAACAAAGTGCCACCCAGAGACGCGGCTTCGTCCGCCCAAGCGTAGCAGAAACTTTAACTTTTGTGGGAGTTTTGGACACAGGAAGAGGAAAAAGAGGGGGGGGGGTGGAAGGGAGAGGAAACTCGTAAACTTCGGAGGCAAAGTTTCATGGTCCAGTTGCACTTCGAAGATATTGGTGGTTTGTTTTTCGTCGACTGGTCCGATGGTTTTTGTTTGCACCATGTCTGGCCAGTTAGATTTCTTCACACATGAGTGCACACTGTAATGGTAGGACCGCACTGGATACTAATACACTATGTATCTCTCTCACAGGCACACACATGAGCAGTTTCTTCTTGTACAAAAGAGTTTGATTTTCAGCGAAAGTTTTATGACACTTTTTACGACTGTATTTATGTAGCATCGTTTGCTAGACATGTGTCCGGGGCAAATGAAGTGTTTAGCTTATATTGTTCCCGGAATTGGGCTTTTTTGTGTTAGTTTGGGAGGATTTTCTTTTCAAAACTGCAGTAGTTTGTACGTTAACGGGTCAGCAGCGACTGAAACGTGGAAAGGCTTGACAGCAGCAGTATTTTATCGACAGTAAACGATAATGAGTGCTATAATGATGAGAGAGCAGCTGTGTGGAAATGTTTTCTTCCCCCTATTGCTTCTCTTTAAATTATTATAAAAGTGAATGTTTTTCTTTTGGTTTTTTAATATGTTTGTTGCGTTTGATTTGCATAAAAATATGTTTAACTCTTTTTTTTTTGCCTGACACATTCACTATAAGCTAAATGTCAGGTGTTTGAATAAAAATTAAAGTCCTTCAGCTTTAATGTGCACGGCACAACTGTATGGCACAAGGCGATTTCAGAGCCAAACGGTGGAACGATTGACCATGGACCAAAGTATGAAACATGAAAAGAAGTAATTAAAAGCAAAACAAACCTCCTGCATAAGAAGAGAACGTAACGAGTGTGTTTCTGATAGAGCAAGCTGGAAGGCAAGAGAAAAACAACATAAACCCTCTTTTGAGCCAATCATAAAAAACAACACAAGACAAGACCGAAAGATAAGTTAACGAAGCAGCAGTAGCAGCAGGGAGAAAGTTGACTTCTCGCCGACGTCGGGCCCCTTTTACCGTGGCAGTGCCCGACGTCGGAGAGCACCCTGTAAGCTCGGTGAGTACAAAGAAAAGGTCCACTTAAGCAGATTTTGTTTTACTTCTACCATTCGCTCGCCTAAAAGCGGCAAAGTTGTTTACTCCGCCACACTGTACCGCCGATGCTGATGAAGGGTGCCGCTCATGGTGCCGCTGCCCCCCGGGATTGTGTGGAGCGTTGAGCAAACGAGTGACGGAAGCCGCCAACACAAGACACATTCAGGCAGCTCCCGCTTTCGAGGGATGTGAAAATGAAGAAATGAGAATGGTCAAAAGAATCGCCCTTTTTCTCCGTAGTCGAGGCTGAAGGTTGACAAGAGGTAGTTGGACTGCCACTTTTAAAGGGGAGGATAACTCCCTCGCCCCCGCCTTACCACAGTCTAAAGGATCCTGCAGCTTGTCCGGGCAATGTGTAGTGGCAACTTGACTGCTGGATCACTTTTCGAGCCTTCTGCCCGTTGCCCGCGTCCATGCGCCATTCAGTCAGCACGTGAAAAGGTCTCTGAGGGCAGATCTGAAATGCTAAGTTCAAAGAACTTCACATTTTTGCTGCCACTGAAACACAGACAAAGCAACAAAAACCACACGCAACAGGGCGCAACAGTGAACAGTGGCGGGGGGCGGGTCGGTGAAAGACGCACAGTGAAACTACGAAAATGCCACCGGTCGGTGGAATTCAACTAAAATGTAACATAATTAAATTTTTATCATTAAATTACGCCTTGCGTCTGCTGCGGGTGAACTTCTTCATTCGCGACCGGGTTGCCTTCACTGTTTTTGCTTTTCATTTGTGTTTTCCTTCAGCTTCGTTTGGTTGATTCGGCTGCAGGCTGTGCTAGGAGTACGACATTTTGCAAGACTGGTCGTCTCGGGCGAGAGATGGGACTTGCTGGGCGAGGGATGGGAGTTTGGTGACCGCGCGGCGAAACAAAATAATTCTCTGTGCCTGTCCTGTGCTGGCGTACGGCGAGTTTCAGCTCTGCAGCTCGGGTGCAACCATGCACGATAGTTTTCATCATCAGCGTGGAAAATCTGAGCGCGATTCATCGCCCGAAAGCATCCGCGTGTTTGGAAGTGTCGGCCACGCTGTGACTCGTACTGCCGTACGGGTTGGACCCATCCATCCATCTATCCACGGGTGACCACCGAAGAGACACACACCGCTGCACACACCGTGAAAAACGTCGCCAAACGGCACACGAACTGACACCGGCAGGTGTGCCCCGGGGAGCGCACTACGATTCGTTCCCGTGGCAACAAAACAAGAAGAAACGAGATGGATCCGAGGAAACGAGTCATTTGAGCGAAATCACATTAGTAGCGCGATCTGTGGAGCTGGGAGGTGGGACTGGCTAGGCTGGGTGCTTGTTTGGAACGGAGACATGTGGCCGTATGATACAGTGTTGATACAGTGGTGACGGGGCTTGGCATCGTGGCAACGGCACCAAACAAACCCCATTAGGGCAGCAGGTGAGCAGGGATTAGGAATTATTTTGGACTCCATTTTGTCCGTCGCAAATTTATCGTATTAATCTACGTCTGCTGCTCGGGCGTGTGCTTGCGGTGCTTGTTGTTGATGATGGAATGGAAACGGTTGCTTCAAAACATTAGCAAAATTAATGGAATGGTAATGCGGCGTAGCTCTTGTATTTTTTTTGTTTTGTTCTGTTTTTGGAACAAATGGGCCGTTTGTTTCCAAACCGCGACACAACGGAAAAACTATCAAGGCCGGTGGGAAGTATTTTTAAAACCTGTTAATTGTTTACTGCCCGCTCGTTGGCGATGGATTGCTCGCATGTGTTTGGTTCGAAATGGAGACGCCTGGTTATGCAACTGCCGATGGCCATGGAGGCGCCTGGTCATGGAGACGCCCGGTCATGGAGCTGGCAGCTCCACGCCAAACACCTTGCGTTAAATTCGTTACAAACTCGAAACGATAAAACCTGTCATTCGTTCTCAGTTTTAACCTGGCCTTCTGTTTGTTTCTCGCAAGTCGTAAATCATCTCGTAACGTTCGCGCGCGTTGCGTGACAATGATCAACCGTTTTGTCTTCCTGTGCACGCCCCTTCAACAAATATGACACCATTCCGTCGGCAGTGCAAGAAAACATTGAACTCATCCCAAAACAAACACATTCGCCCCGGTTCAGTGCAGTGCATCAATTTGGGCACTGGTCCAACGGGAGTTTTGGCCTCGGGCTGCCAGTGTGGATGGTTTTGCGCCCTGCAGGAGGGTTGGAAGTGTCATAATTCGGAGCGTCAGTGTGTTTAAGTAAACTTGTAGTCTATATCGTGTTTCTTTACAAATAGCGAAGTTTCAAAACAAACTTTGTTTGACTGAGAAAAGAAAACATGGTGATAGATTCTTAAGTTGAATATTTTGTGAGATTTACAGGTGAAGAAGGAACCATAGGTTTTATACGTCGCCCGAAAACGTGTTGCGAAAGAAAATGAAATCCCCAACAATGACACTTAGAAAAAGGCTGTGTTGGGATCAAAAATCAAGTATTGCTTGAGGGATGGTCAACACCTTGCGCTGCTGGTTACCAGCCTTCTCCCGCTCACGTTACGACTGAGGAATTGTCAACTCATCTAGCCTCCGGAATAGTTTATTTCGCGTCCGGAAAGGATGAGAGAAAGGAATCGAATAAATAGAAAATTCAACGAATCGACACTGGAGGCTGGCGGGCGGAGTGAAAGGGTCACCGTCTCACCTTCTGCGCCCTCTGCAAAGAAAGGCAGGTCGAACGCACACAATCGGGCGGGTTTCCATTTTGGCACATTGTTTTTGCCAATCTGGCGCGGATGGAGGGGTAAAATGCTCTGGATCGACGTCGTTGATCGGTTTCCGTTGAAAAACCCCGTTGCTGACCCGCTTGCCACCTTCTCGCCTCAACCTGGTGAACGAAAAAGATTCGATTCCATGTTGCCACCGGGCAATCGGTAGGGTCGGCACAATGCTGCTCGTTATTCGATTGGAGGATTGGAGAAGAAGGAAAGGGCAAGACGGATAACAGGCACTGCTTGCCGAAAAAGGTTCTTCATTTGTACGTTTCCGGTTGCCTTCAATCATCGTCATCGTGCTCACCTGTTACCGGCCCTGTGGGCGGGTTTCCTTCCAAACGTCCCTCTTTCTTCGTGCTGTAGAAGGAATGTTCTTGTCAGGATTTTATTCGTCGTTTTTTTTTTGTAGCAAAAGGACGAATTTAAGAGCATCCTGCGAATGGCCAAAAATAACACTCACAGTCCACATGCGGGCCTTCACATATGCCTGTCTACCGTGCAGGTTATCGCTTCGCTCCACTCGGTGGACATATATTCGGATTCATTCGATTGCTCTCCTTCCACTTCCGACCCACTTCTGCGGAGAGCTTTTCTCCGGAGCTGGCAGGAGGTGAGTGTAAGAAAGGAAAACCTCGTACGCGCTCCCTCCTTCTGACACACCTGCAGAGGGTGGTTGATGATATGGAGGCAGAGTGAGAGAGAGAGAGAGAGAGGGTGAGAGAGGAAGAAAAGAAAAATGTAGAGAAAATCGAAATCCAGCAGGAAAGTGAAGGTGATTCTTCAATTTTACTCTTGAATAGAAACGATAATGAATATAGAATAAATTGCTTTTTCTTTTTCGTCGTTTTTCCAACGCGCTTCCTCTCGCACCTTTACGCTTTCCACCCAAGCACACATACAATCAAACTGAAATCCGTGCTTTGGGTAACAAGCAGTGAGTCTTGTGTCTGCGTTAGGAATGCCGCTGTTCCGTTCTCTTCCAGCTTTATCTTCATCTACCTTCTTCATGCTAGTGGTGGGATTTTCACAATTTTCACCTCTCTGTTGACTGTTACCGAGTCCGATTGCGTGGCAAGTTCGATTGGTGGAGTCTTCGGTGCGCATTTAAGCAACATCCGGTACTCTTTTCGACTTCGAGGCAATCTGTACATGACACTGAACATTTTATAATTCAACTCCCGGTGGATGGTGGCCTGTACTGCAGGCATGATTTATTTTTCACCGTCCATTTACAATCGGTGTTGGCTTCTTGATTTTTTTTTTTGGGAATTGGGAAAGAAAAGCGGGGAAAATCGACAACTCATTCGCTCTCGGCGAAGGCTGCCAAAGGTTTCACCAATTCTGTTGGCCCCGGGATTGTACGAAACTACCGGAAACCCGGCGTCGTGAGCTCGCTGTGTGATGGATGGGAAGTCATAGGTTGGTTTTGTACGATTCAGCACCACTACTTATTTATTCATAGTCACGCACCAGCTCTGCGTTTGCAGGACTGACTCGCTGAGGCTCAGATTTCTGTATTCTTTTCACCTCCCCTGGTGGCGGTTCGTCTCGATCGATCTGGCAGGCAGTTCAATTTGATCTTATTTTTATTCTCCTTGTTTCGGCTTTTACTTCATGTACGCTACCGTTCCTTAAGTGAAAGAAGCAGTGTATTTGTGTGCGTGACACGTGTTTGCGTGTGATGCAGCACTATCCCAAACCGCATTAATCTGCTCCCTAATCTTATGTTCGGACATTTGCCCGTGTGCAAATAGAATCCCGGGCCCGGTTTTGATGCTGGAAAAAAAGATACATTATGGAGCATCATAATGGAAAGGGTGGGGAAAAACATGGAGCGCGAAGAAGGTTTGTGGCCAGAAACCAGTGGCCCTTCGGTTGGGCGGTGACGGTTTGCTAAATTGATTGGGGTCGATTAAATGCTATTTGTCTCGGTATCAGCCAACCGAGCGTAACCGCTGGTAGCTGCAGATGATAGCTGCTGCCTCCAGCGTGTCGCCGATTTTACGATGCCATCATTAAGCGCAAAACTGTGCGGGGGTTTTATGGCCCTGGTGGGAGATTGGTAAACGGAATGTTTGCCACCCGCCTTATCCCGCTTTCGGAGAGGATACAGACGAAAAGAAGGAGGACAAAAGCAGGCCAAGCAAGAAAAAAGCGGTTCCAAATTTATGTCCCTTCTTCCCGGTTCGTTGTGGCCAGTTACAGTTTTACAGCACACCGCCTCACACCACTTCCGCGGCGTGCCGGGTCGTTTGATTAGACGGGAGTGGACAAAAGCGTGTTCGCTGTTAATTACTTTGTAGAACAAAGTCCTCAGATGCGCATCAGGAACGCGCGCGCGCACACAATCTCGGCAGTCGCGATGAGGCAGCACGCTTGGATGCCAATCAGCTCGGCGCACGGCAGTGTCAGACTGTTGCTGACAAGCGGGTAAACTTCTATCCGAACTCATCCCCTTCGTTCGTTACACCCGCCCTCCTCGGATTCCGGTAAAGTCCAAGCACAGTTTTTTTTTGTATCTTGCTTTGTATCTGCTTAGTCCACTTGGGTCCATCAGTTTACCAATTAAAAGTTTTTAAGTGCGGGGCTATGTCGTGCGGCTACTGTGTGAAGTGGCTAGTAACATAATTTGATGCCTGTTGGTATGTTGTCGGTGTGCGCCTTTCCTTGTTCTTCTGCTTCTCTTAGCACTTGGTTAGAATTTTTCATACTTTATACTTCGATTCCGTGCGGGTACCGGGGCGGACGGTGGCGCGTGCAGCTATTGACGAAGAGATTGATGCTAGCAATCCGTCCGCCCAGACGTTCCCGGTGAGAGATCAAAGGATAATGAGCAAGGACACCGATCCGGTCGAGGCACTGGCTTGTCTGGCTTGCGCTGTCCGTTCAGCACGGGTGCGGGAGTGAAAGTTTTCTGGCACTTCAAAATCCTCGACCAGCACGGCACGGGTGATGGAAGCTGCGCGGTAACATTCTTTTCGATAGGACAACCGTTTGAACGTTTGATTAGAAGGAATGACATTGCGATGACACTAACTAATCATTTTGATGGATGGCATAAGGTGGCACGGGGTTTCGGGAGGGGTAAGTAACAGCGGATTAACTGCAAGGAAAAGAGTCTTGAACACTGGTGAAAGTCATTTGAAATGACTGTTTTAGGAGACGTTGAGGATGTATTATGAACAAAAAAATATTTAATAGCTGACATTGTTACAATTAGTGAACTCTTCCATTACTTAACTTCTTTTTTTAACTTTTTAAAGTTATTCTGACAAGTTGTTTTTTATCTTTTTTGTAATAACAAACTAATTCTATAAGATTGAAATTATAAGATTTTATTAAAGATTTAAATAAAATTTTACATGTTTTGTATATTTTACGACGAAATCATCCTTTTTATACATTACGATTAAGAAATTGAGGTAACGGCCCTCTCTCGCAACCGTTCATGGTGTTAATTTCGTTTCTATCACTTTGAGCATTTGCAGCTTCAAATTAAGGCTCTACTCTACCACTTCATTAATGCACAATGTATAAAGCGTCCCCCTCAGCACAGCCACCCCCACCGTAGCTCTCATTGCCAGCAGATATTTACACTTCCATAAGAATGTTCGTGTACACTTGCTACCAGCGGATCTCTTTGCATTTGCCCCTACTTATAATTACTGCTGCGCGTTGATGTTGTTTTTTTTTCTGCCTTGCTTACCTTTGTCCCATTGCCGAGGCGGGCCTGTCGTTGTGTGCATGTCGCTCGAAGGATAAGTGTCGGTTGTGTCGAGCGCTTCTGTTCTGTTTTTGCGCGCAACGGTTCGGTTTAGAACTGTACGCAAAGTGCCAACCGCGATAGTCCAGCTGTTGGCGTTTGTTGTTCGTTGCGCCGGAAAGATGAGCTACGGGAAGGTTAAATAGCACTCGAAGCGAACAGCCGGCCCAGCCGGGGTTTACCCCGAAGAACGCTGCGCCACACGGTACGGGCGGAATCCGGTTCGAAGGACTAAATGAGGCGAGAGCATTCGACAAACAAAAGGCGGCCACCCCCGTATGCCTTTGTGCCTTTCGCAGAAACAGCCCCGCTGGGTGGAGGGTGTGCAAATAAGGCTTTCGGTACGTCTTGCCCTCCGGTCGTGGGCTCCGCTTCTGCTGCGCTGTTGCCGGTCCAGTGTGTAGGTGGTTACGTTTATCAATTTGGTAAAATGCCGCTCACCTGCGTTTTGCGTCTGGGTAAGACACTTCTCTCACGAGGAGCGCAGGATGGTAGGCGGGAGGGTGGGAGGGTGAATATCTTGTTGTTAAGGACGAACCTGATGAACTGACAGGTGCTGCCGGGCACCGAGATGGGACCGAGGGTTTAGCGTGAGTGCGCCCGCCGGCAAGCGTGGTGTTGATGGGGAAAATAATTAAATTAAATTTCTCAACAGCATTGCGGAAAAGCGGAAAAGGGAGAGACGGAAAACGGGGAAGAAGGGGGGGGGGTGAGGTGGTTGGGAAGGGGAATGAAAACAGACCAGGTGGTGAGCGAACGAAGGATCGGATGGGAGGTCCGAGTGTTTGTTGTGTTCACATTGCCAAGAGGCTGCCAACCACTGCAGCATAAAAAAAAAACAGAGCTGCACCAGACAGATAACGGCTTCATTTAATCAAACGGTGCCAGCATTTGCTGGGCAGGCGAAATTTCAGCAACCGGGCCCACCGGACCGGGTTTTGTGCTCTCTTTCGCTGTGGTTGATTGTTTAAATGAAGGGGTAAAGTGTGGAGAAAGAAAACATGAGCGGTTTCCATTTCCGTCTAATTCATGCTCTCTTTCGGGCGGTAGAATTTATGATAAACGATTGCTTCATCCAAGAGTAACAGCCTTTTCCCAACAGCTATGAGCCGTTGTGGAATGAAAAACTATTTAACAATTGATTTGTTTGCTATTAAAGTCGTTGTGGTGTTTTTAATGGAACACAAAATAACGCCTATAAACAACAGAGCATTTTTTCAACGACTTTAAAAATGGTAAAATGGTGGATGAGCTTTACCTACAGTTTTGCTCTTCACTGCCGAAGCTAGGCGTTTCCATCATCGTTAAGCCTCCCTCTTGGTGGAATGGTTGACGAAGATTACTTACACATTTCAACGTTCATCGTTGGAAGGATTAGCGAATGTTCAGCAAACAAGACAAAAAACGGATGAAAGCAGCATATGTAACTCCAAAAGTGG
>KB671702.1:19409-50580 GCA_000349105.1 Anopheles epiroticus
AATCAAATACCTCATTACGTCAGTAAATAAACGTATCGCATCGTTCTTAATTAATGATTCTTAGCTTATTACACATGTTTACCTGAGGGCAGCACGGTCAGGAGATGGAAACAATGTTCATCTTTGCTGTCGCCCTATCTGTCGCACGTAAATCCTCGACTCGAATCAACGCGATTCATCACTGTCGCGCTCTCCTTATCTTTCTTTTTCCCTTTCGCGGTTGACTGATGCTTTTCCGCATTCTACAGACTCGAGCATAATGACACTCTGCTCGAGCGGCTAGCACAAGGCACAGAAAACATCGGCAGAAGCAAACAGCCAACACGGCCGAAAACAACCGTCGTCGCCCCCAAAGTGCACCTTTGTCGCTACGAAATGCAACGAAACCTCCGTCGCATTTGGCGCATAGTGCACATTCCCCACATCCGTCACATAAGCCGGGACCAAGCGTACATGCGGCGCGAATGCGTCTCGCCCCTTTCGGGTCGTGGAAAAATCGCTACCGGCGCATCTTGTTTTACTAATTTGCCCGAATTGCAGGAGCACCTCACCTTTGAGTGCTTGGCGTTGCTGCGTGTATGTGCGCGCGTGTGCGTGTTGGGAGACGAATTTTAATTAGATGTTAGACTGGTTTTCGCCACACCACGCCGCTTCAGCATACACGCCTCGGGTGCGAATAAAAATTGAAAACAAAATAAACTCAACTGAGTGAATTCCCTCGGTTGACTCGTACCTGGAGGAGGTGTGGGTTGGAGGTGTTCTACTTGCTTTTTAATTCACACTCAAGGCGTGCTACGAAGGGAAAGAGAAGCACGAATGCACGGAGACACAAGTCACCGCAGGAGGCGAAAGAAAAGTGAATAATGAAGGCGTGTTATTCAAAAATTAAAATACGAAAAAGCAATCTTGAAGCTCCCTGGAAACACGGAACGAAAGATGGGACGGTGGGGATCTTCCAAAGGGTGATGGCTTATCCGTATGACTTTAGCCTGAAAGAAACCTCGCTTTCTTGATAACAATGCACAATCTGGCACCGGCAGAGCGGCAGAGTTTTTGCAACGGAAAGGGAAAGAAAATTCCTCCCTATCAAGTCCTTGTGTGTCCCGCGGGAAAATAGAGCGGGAAACGGTCAGCGAGGGAAAGCACTTGGCCAATGGGGTGGTGGCGCGAAGGGGACACTGAAAATTCCCGCTTTCAGTTTGCTTTGCTGCGCTCCTCTCCACACTCTCTCCCAACACTCTCACCGGCCAAAGGGGAAAATCGCACGGGAGAGATTAAATATTCACTCGCCGCTGGTGGCACTGGTGGTGGTGGTTATAAAATTGTATAATTAGCTTTGTTTTGCAACAGAATGTGGCTTTACGGAGCCCTGTGTATGTGTGTGTGTGTCACCAAAACGGGGAGGGTGCTGGCAGGACCGGGACCGAAACGCAAAAGTGCACATCCACCTAGCTAAAGGCAACGTTTTGCCCCAGCCATTGCCCGACTCTTGTTTTCCCCTTTCCTTTGCCGGTGTTGCGCATGCAGATAAGAGACTTGGACGGCTGCATAGTTGCAGCAGACGGGCGCATCTGCACGCCAGCAGATCCAGATCCCCATGGGAACGGTCGTTAAGGGCGAACGGTTGAATGCAATTGTTTTACCATTCAAATGAACAGCTAGTGCGGCGTTTTCGGCACGAACGTTTCAATGCTTCCTGCATCTTGGTGCCATTCTTTTGCTCTCCTATCTCCCGTGACAATTTGAGCGGCGAGCATTGTATTCAAGACCTCGAACGCTGTTCACGTGCTGTGATGAATACATATGCAATCGCTAGTATGGTGGAAGAGGAATCGAATGTTGTTTCAGCGTGTTGTACACTTTAATTCGTCACAATTCTTATTGATTGTTTTTCAGTTCTATAAAACCTTACAGTGAGTGTTTAGAAGACACATTTTAAGGTAATCTATTCTTTGTAGCCAATAGCTTTTTTCGTATAAATTTCGACGAGGCACTTTTCGGGTAGATAAACAAACAAGTCTTCAGGGCTGAAAATAACAATTTTCTATCTTAATTTAACCCTTTTTAACTCCTCCTAACCACTCCCCCCTACCCCATACACCCAGGCTCGTTTGGCAGGCGGGCCAACGTTGAACTCGCCAGAAAATAATGTTATTAAAGCGTTGCGCTCTACATTCATTGTCTGTTTGCCGCATTAATAAACTTTTCTGTTTTGGTAGTACTACAAGCACACGGGACAGCAATAGTTCGACGCATCCTCTTTTCTACTTTCAACCCTCCTTTCCACGCACCGTACGCACCGAACCTGATACTTCCGCCGCCCTGGTACTAGCATCGGTCGGCGGCGGGTTAGAAATAATTTAATCGAAACGCAAAAGTGGTTCACTACTGTTTGCTGCTGCTGTGAAAATTTCGAATGCAGAACCCGTTTTCATCTTTTCACGCTGTTGTTTCGGTGTCTATTTGGCACAGGCACCGTGTGCCGCGCCATCCCGCATGCTGGTCAGGTCATGGATGTGTACGCGTCATTTTAGCGCGCGCAGCGCTTTCGACGATTCAGGTGGTGTGGCACAGCACGCACAGCTCGCAATTGTTTTAAGCGAACCTTCCAAAGAGCTTTGAAATCCAGTTTTCGCACAATTGAAAAGAGGCAAAGTATGGTCAGCTTAGCAAGAGCGGTGAATATTTTAGAGTGTGGTGATTTTGCTCCTACTAAAGCTTACCGTTTGTGGAGGGCTTCGTTTCATTACTGAAAAGGGAAGCAAAATGTTGCTTTTATTCAATCGCCCTATGAAAGAAAGCCCTTGGAAATGGCCACGTAACACAATTTGCCAAATGTCGAGGCAAAGGAAGGAACGAATTTATTATCCTGCTTAGTGTGGTCGATTGACCCGATTCGCATCAGCAACGAAGGCATCGCCATAACAGCATCGTCGAATAAAAGTAATTAAATCAATACGATATTGATGGCGTACGGTTATGGGTTGCGCAGGAAATAGCTTCATTCCTTATGCTGCCCTATATGCGTTGGCGTGGCGGGACCGTATCGTTTTTACCGTGTTCCGGTCCTACTTCCACTCCACTCGCCGGTGAAGTGTGCAAATCAGAAATAATATTTGCTCCATCCTTCGAGCGTCCTGTTTAGCTATTTTCGGTCGAACCATTCTGCTAGCGCAACACAATTGAATACAGTCGTCGTTTGCAGACAGATAGTGAGAGGGATACATAATAATGGTTGCGTAGTTAGTTTGGTAGCTAATATTGGTGCACCAGCTCGAATAGCTGTTTTTCTTTGAGTGGCGTCGAGACTGCAGAGATAATGAAGGAACAGTGTCGAGGTGGAGGGAAAGCTGGATAGCATCAGGGGTGGAAAAAATGTTATGTTGATTTGAGGCTTGTTTTGTTCGTTGAGAAGGATTTTTTACATTCTGGAAGATTTAGACAGAAAGTACTAAACAGATGCAATACAGCGTTCAAACAGAGATATGGCTTAAGTGTGCTTCTAATAATGGTGAAAATAGCTTTTAGAAACAACATTTATTGCGTTATACTGGATAGCTTCTAATTGTTTTGAAAAAAAAATACAAGACACCTTTCAACTACAAAACAGAAACTGCTCTATAGAATCTTCTTGTACTCCTAATCTTTACGGCATTCCAAATACAACAAGTTACACCGAACCAAGGCACGACCGGAATGGCAGTAAGTCATGCAGTTTATTTTGATGGAGCTGAAGGAACGCTCCATCATAGCCGTATCTTTCCTTTTTCTCGCTTTACCAGCACAAAACTTTTGCACTGCTGAATGTGTCGATTTTTTTGTTTGTTCGTGTACGCTGTGTATACGTTCTGCCCTCGGGGAAGATACCGATTCCCGACTGTATGGTATCTGGCAGATTCTTAGCCTCCATTTCCAACGGACGGACGGGCCACTCCTGCCGCTATCATTTGTCGGGAGTTATTGATTCCGATGACCTAATTTCGACGCTTTCGGGGTAGATGTTCCGTGCCGTGGTCGGCTGCTGGCACTGTTTGCGTGGTGTTCACGGCGTAGAACGATTTCCCTCCGCAATCTTGAGCAGATTGGGCAAAGGCAAAAAAAAACTTCATGCGAAGCTGGAAGAACGGGAAAAAAGGAGGCTTCGATGGCGCTGTATCAGAGAAATTGTTGAGTATTACATAGTTTCACCCACGATAGTGGATGATTTCATGGTGCTTCCTTTCTACGCAGCTCCGCATCGAGCCCCTTATGTTAGGGTGAAGTGCTTTTTATTTGGAATTTTTGTTCAGCCCGTTACGCTCCAGTTCCGCAATCCAGCGGCCGGATCGCAGATATGCTACATTTTACACTTGTTATGTTGTTTGGCCGTATCCGGTACAGCTGCCGCTCTCCTTTCCCCAACAGAGTGTGTGCCAAATATGTGTGTTTGTGCTCTACTTTTTGTTGTTATTTCGGTTGTGCTTTGTGCCGTGCGGACAAATGGGGAAAAACCGGTCTGCCAAAGGGTTGTGCACGTGCTGTTGTGCGGGTAAAATTTCTGGACCGAAGTTTTCCTTCGCTTCATTGTGGGCGAATGCAGAGGAAAAACTATGGCCCTAGTGTAATGCAGACGTTGCATGAACATGGATAAATTATGTAGCTTCTCTCTGCCTTTTGTTGCGTTTGTATTTTTTTTTTCAGTGCCTTGGTGGAAGGATGTTTACACGATTGTTTGAGTAGATGTTATCTGATTTTACTTCAAGCACAGTTCAAGTGGTCTGGGCACGTCGAATAAAGCTTGCGAACTGGCGCATTCGCCCGTCACCGGGCGTGTAAACTCTTTAAGCTACTACTTGGGTTTTAGTTAGTTAAATTATTGATAGAAAATATTTATCTTTCTTCTGTGATTTTATGTATCCATCATGGAAAGCACGCTTCTTTGCTTTTAAACAAACAGCCCCCCCTAAATGGCCACCAATTTGTGGTTTCACACACATAGCTACCAACACATTTCCCACCCAGGTCGGTGCTCGTTCGTTTGCTTACATTAGTGACAACTGACCACCACAAACACTGACAGTTACGAAACGAGCGCGGTTTCAAAGGGAAGAGAGCCAACCGTACGCCAGGGGCCGGTTCGAAGATCGAAAGCCAACGAAAGAAGACTTGCAGGAGACCACCATCACCACCACCACCGTTTTCCTTTGCCACCTGACCTGGGGCGGGGCGGGGTTGGTGTGGCTGGTCCGCGAGACGGATGGCAAGACTCGAGACAGTCTCAAGTGGTTTACAGCTCAAGACAAATATTTATATTTTCATAATTTCCTTCCTCTCCGTCCCTTTGCCCATCCCCCCCCCCCAACCCCTTCGGTTACACACTTTACGTCCGATCGGGAACTGACCTTTCGGGATCAGCATCATTCATCTATTCGAGATGCCGGTGCCGCTTCCCTCACACTTTCACGTTCGCTCTTGGACCCCATCCCAGTGGGGGCGCGTGTGAATTAGAATCGTAGTACGGGTAGGAGCTGTGAGGACGAGGCGGGGATGTCGATTGTTTGTCTTTTGAGGAGCTTCCTCTCGTTCCGTTTTGAGGGTGCTTAACATTTCACTTTGCTTTTACGTTTTCTGGTGCCGCTACCGCTGAGTGACCCTGGCAACGAGGTTAGCCTGTTTGTCGGTGAATGAATGAACCTTTCCGGCCAAACCGATGGTGAGTGTTGGATAATGAGGTTTTGGATAAGCTTTCGATGAGAAGAATAAAAAGAAGATACTTGTTTTGCGAAACGGTTGGTAACAAAACAGAGCAAAGTACGTAACAGGTATTACTGTTGCTTCTGTTGCGAAGTACATTCTTCATAAATTGCAATTCCAAACGCACATTAATCAAATCGGTAATAGTTCCGTCAGCTCTTGTGTTTCATTTTTTCGTTGCTCATCCTACCCCCATCCTATCCAACATCGTGTGTGTGTGTGTGTGTGCGCGCTGAGATGACTTAATCGTGCCGCCAAGTAATAATACGCAGATGTGTCATAATAATAGCGACGTGTGAAGCGCTTTATTTTTAGACCTTCATCTCTTGGTGTCACCGCCGCTCACTGTTGCGGTGGTCGGTGGTTTGTTGTTTGTTGCACCCGTGCAGGTTTCGGTGTCAGACGGCTTTCCGAGGGCAATCGTATCGAGATGATGAAGAGATGTCCTATCCGGGTGTTGTTTGTTTGCTTTTCCTGCTAGCGCGAAGGTTGCGTTGGGGGTTGGGAAGACGCTTGTAAGAAGAAATCGTACATGTTTGTGGAGCGAGCGGGGGATGAGTTTATTGGACTGTCAATGAAAATGGTTTAAGATGTGTTGGTTTTGGCAGGGAAAGGTTGATTCATCAAGCAAATGAAGTAATTACTATCATCGTTAGGAGAACGCCTGAAAGTATGCAATCTGTATGAAAAAATGCCATATTCGATCTTTCTTTGTAGTTTTGTGGCAAAAATGTTGTTTTAGTTGCATACATTTAGACGTCTAGCAAGAAGAAAATAGTAAAACAGCAGTGAGTGACTTTCTTGGGTAATTGCACCATTACATAATGTGAGTTTTGTGAAATAGTACGATCTCGCTATTACATTTTAACAAAATTGAATAAAATACATCCATCTATCGTTATTCTCCATGGTCCTTTACCAATCGCTAAAAGAAATTCTTCCAAGCGTAATGAGACCACGGAAAACGGATGCTATGGGAAAAGGAAAACCGCGCCAATCCAGTTCGGTGGTTTGCATAGTCTGCTTCAATTAAACATTTTGCACCAAACACAAGCGGCCTTGTGCCAATGCCTCTTTTTGTACAGAAATCGGCTAAGCTAGCGAGCGCCCCGCCAGCACACGACCACTCTTCGATACAACCCCATCAACAAACCGGTGCCCGTCCGCCTGCATTCTTCTCCGTGCACGTGGCGAAGGTGATTCATGGTGGGTGCACACCAAAATGCAATTTATTCTCGAACAAGAGCAGATGCTGCCCGGTCGCAACACTTCGCCATGGCTGAGGTTTGTTGGCTTCATTCGACTGAGAGAATGGGCGGTTGTTTCGTATGCTGCTCTGTGGACGGCCAACGGCCAGACGGGACAATCACAGTGCAAACCGAACCCTGATTGTGGTGGAAAGAGGCAGCAGAAGGGAGGTTAGGTGAGAGAAGGTAGTGAGAATAATTTAAATGTTCATATGTTTATTTATTTGCTCTGGCAAACGAATTTGGATCTGCGGCGAGGGTTAGACGGTTAGGAGTAATGAAGGAAGAAGCACAGAAAACGAAATCAAGAGAGACGGTGGAAGGGGTAGAGAGAGAAAGGAGGAGAGGGAGAAAGAACAAATAGAGGATGGTGTTGGGTTGGAGCAGCGGTTGGATGGACACGGCATACGGGGATACGGCTATTCGAGAACGTAAATTAGAATTCGGCGATAATTATATCCCATTCGCTGACGCTTTGTTACCACCATCGAATTGGAAAATCGTGGTTTGCTTGTTGTGCAAGCGAGCATGAACGGAGCGGGTAGCAAAACACGAATAAAAATACACACACATGCATACGCGCTTAGGCAGAATTTACGATGGCGTGTCCGAAGGTGCTGTTGGAATCTAAATCATTTGCCACTTCGGTGTACAGGATGCATCGCCACTAATCGCGTTCTGGCAGCAATCGTGCATCGGGCCTACGCGATCGGTGTCTCTCAATCAAGCAGAATTTGCAGTAAATCACGAGCATCATCAATAAACATTTTTCTCTTGTTGTCATCCTGCGTGGCCCTCGAAACAGGAATGGATGGGACGGGCGGACATCGTGTTTGTAGAATGAGAAAAATGTGTGCTCCTCCGTGGAAGGCCATGTGCAATTAGTGTGTGCGCGAACGGGACGGTGGGGCGATTCATTAACATAAATTATCGTACCGAATGTAGGACGTACCGGTATCGCAATTCGAGCACTGTTGTATCGATTTGGATCGGTATTTTTGGCAATATTTGGTTCGAAATGATAGAACTTACGATTAGGTGTGAGTGGTGATGGTTTTTAGTACGTAATTAAAACTCCTAAGCTATCATACTACGTTCATCAAAACACACATCCACTAGAACAAATTCGCGAGTCCCGTTTCTTTTGGCCGACAATGTTCCCGTGGGCCTATTGAGTGGCTGCTAAATAATTAATACCTCTCCGCGTAATGGAAACATTTTTATGCCCATCCATCGAACGGGTTGGCTGGAAATATTAATTTTCTACCCTCACCAACCATCACGGTGTAGCGTGTTAGCACGGTTAGGTAGCGCCACAGAATGGTGAGAGAGATCACCTCTCCAGGGGTATCTTTAACCGGTGAAGATGGGCCACCGGGCGACCAGTGGCTTTCAGGATCGGCAGAACTAACCCATAAAACTCTTACCTCCCCTCAATCATTGCCGCAAGCACAGAATGGAAAATCCATGTTTCGGGCCGACCCTTTTTTGGCACCCACAACACCGTGGGCTGGCAGTGGAAGGAGGAGAAGGAGGGGGGCATATTAATTAATGGCTAATTAATATGATCTGCAGCAAAAATAGCGCAAATAATTCATTTTCTTTGGGTGTTTGGGCGTTGCTTTTCGTGCCGTAGAGCGATGCTGCCCATTGAAACGGCTCGTGCGTTGAGCGAACGGTTGGTTAAGCTGGTTGTATTGATTTTGCGAACTTATGGCAGAAACGTTAGTAGTGATAAAATACTGGGAAAGGAGCGACGCAGGAGAAGCTTTCAATTATTTCTTATTTAAACTTAATTAAGAAACGTGTCGGTGTAGTCAATAAAAAAGCCAATATTTTGTTCCAACAAATTCATTAACTAATGCAAAGCTACCGGACCAGTTATTATGACCTTCAACATTTAAATTTTAGCTCCACAACTTCTTCTTCACTAAACCACCTTGTAGGTCATATCGGCCATTTTAGGCTTGCGCGGCTTACTATACCACGTAGTTTTTTTTTTCTTTGTGAACGACCTCGGAAGATTATTTCTGGCTATTTCTGGCTCAGTAGTTGGTTAAAACGTAGTTGGTCACTGCAAGAGAACGGTTCGGAATGGTTTTGAATTCCGGTCCTGACGTATGTGAACCTTGCAGGACCGTGTCTTATCGCTTAACTACCTAGAACTACCAAGTGTTTTTAAGTGTTTCTGTTAAAATTTTATTGTATCAATTTAGCAAACCTTTTCCAAAGCTAGTTGCCTGATTTTTGTGTAAGGATTTTGCTGTGAACTCTAAACATCTTCGAATTTCTGCCTTAAGTAGAAATATCATTGAATAAACCCTGAAGGACAACAAAGCGTTACCAGTCAAAAAGGTAGTGCAGGGGTTTATTGACAATGGCTATTCTTCGTGTGATTATCAAATGCGTGCTTGGTAGTACTTTAAATTCTAAGGAATTGAAAGTGTCTATCTAAAAAAACATGAACAAATTATCAGAATTTTTGAGAAAAAACCCTTAAAACGCTTAAAGAAACGCTCGTTGTACCGGTGCCATGACCAGGATACCATCACGAAAAGAAACACATGTTTCCCATTTAAAAAAAGGCCTTAAAACGCACTCGTTTGTGCCATTAAGACGTTTGTTGTAAATAAATCGATGTGCCAAGAACTCGAACTGAAAAAAGAAAATTCCACCTCGCGTGACGTAAAGTCACACAATATGTCAGCTTGCCAATATTCGGGCGCTGCTACGGACTCTAAACCTCTCCACTCAAATAACAACTCAAATATCGATCGAGAGTGTTTTTGTTGCCCACTTGCCCTGAAATGCATCTCACACCGTGCACCTCCTCATCTCATCAGCCAAAAAGGAGCAAAACCACACACTCACATACAAACACACTCACACACACACACACACATACACACCCTGAATAATACACTTTTCCGAACATTTCCCACCGGGTAATGGTCGTGCGGTGATGTGCTTGTGTCGAAATAATTCGAGTAGAAATTGTCTCCGCTTGCATTCCGGGGTGGTTTTTGTGTTTTTTTTCTTTCATCGCTCTCTCTCTCACCCTCTCTTTGCTTTCTTCTCATGCAATTCACGCTCATCTTCACCACCATGCTGGCTGTTGCAAGCTTTCTCTGCTGTGTGGAAAGGGGAAGGGGGGGAGGGTGTTAGAGCGGCGCATAACGCGTACGAATATGGCCAGTGCAAAATGGCGGACGCGCATTGTTTTGGCAGCGATCCCATAGACAGCGGTCGCCGTACTCTCCGGCCGCGGTTGCTTGCGAGCAGTGGCACCATCGCCATCGATCTGACGGACCGATGATGTGCATTCGCGATGCCACACAGGGTGGAAAGGGGATGTTGAAGTGAAGGGTGGTGGTGGTGCAATTTATCGCCGGCTGAAATTTGTTTACCGTCTGACGGCTTCCGTTTCCCCAACCACCAGCAGCACCACCAACCTTCCAATTCCTTCATTCCACCTCGCTTGTTTGTGACTGTTTGTCATGTATCGGGCTCTCTCGGTGCTTCATGTATTGTGGTGGTTGGGGTTGGGCCCGCTGTTTGTCACACTTGTGCCGAGTGTACCACCCCCTTTACCCTGCAGCGTTTTCCACGGCTTCGAGATGCACCACAACACACACACACACACAGACAGGAGCAGCATTGTGTCCTTTTCTGACATGTTGGCCACCTTCCATTCATGGCATGGCATCTCCCCTCCGCAAATTCTGAGCTGCAACGGGGACGGCAAACACCAGGACGAAGATGCCGCTACGGATGATACTTTCGCTTCGCTGGGTTTTGCGGTTGCAAATTGTCCCAAGGATATGGGACGGATGCCAAGTTGCCAAATCGACCACCGAAAGGGATGGACCCGACCTGAAAATAGACTAGACGGTGATGATGATGATGATGATCGGCCTGATGACGACGACGATGAGCGAGTGTTGGGCGCGTGAGTCAGCCTCACTGGCACTTGGCACACAAACCGGCACCCTTACCGATGGTGGCCCATTCCCGCTTCCCAAATGATCGTACAGAGGATCGTGTTTTTTCGTTGCTGATAGCATTCGTGACTGCGAGGAGACGGCAGGAAGATCAACGCGAACATTCCTGGCAGGGGGGGACAGATCTTGCGGACGGACTCACGTTTCACGGTTGTTGAGTCAGGCCGGGAAGATACACGGCAGCGATCACTGTTGGTCAAGCGCCAAACAAACGGTGACGGTTCGGGGTGCGCACATGGACTCACCGTTGCTTGTGTAAAGGTTTTTCTTCTTGTGTGTCATTTGGTTGATGTTGGCGCTGCTGCACCTAGCCGCCGGTCATTGGAGCATCATTGTATGACGTTTCTGCGCTGGGGCAGCATAATGAGCAATTGCAGGCGAGGAGCAATGCAACACGCTAATGATGTGGATTTATGACAAAACAATCCATCTTAGAATTGTTACTTTTAAAGCAGTCAGTGTCGGTCTCGGTAAACTCTACACCGGTGTACTTAATTAAGAAGCAGTAAAAAGTCTTCTGGCAGTATGCGTTTCCCGTCAACTAGAAATAAGTACATTAAACTAGATTTACCTTCTTTTGATTTTATTTTTATTTAAAAATTATTTTTTCTACAGACATTTCCTGCCACGCATTTCTCTAGGATGTTAAAAATAGCAGATATAAACGTCTAGCAATCAATAGGGAAACATTTCAATTTGCTTTTACATTTTAATGCCACCGCTTGTCGCCTTTCGTGCATAATGGGCTATTTTTAACCATTACTTTTCCTTTTTCTTACAGAAGTGGACAACGTCCTGTCGTCCGCGTAGCAGCAAACCAGTAAACGAGAATAGGAGTAGCTTCGATTCGCGATGGCTGCTGTAAACTCGGTGAGTGTTGATTGCTTCAATTGGACTTAAATTCACTCTTTGCTCTACCAATCGGCTGTGAAAAAAGTTTTCGATTAGAGCACACACTCTTACAGGTATCATAAGTAATTGCTCCGATCCAACCAAATCCATCAGCAATCAATGATGCGATTATGATGTGTTTATTGGAGTGTTCGCTTTCCCTTCATCGCTCAGCCGCTATCAGACGATGAATAATTGTTCAACTTCAATCTACTTTATCTTTCTTCTTTTTTTGGTTAATACCACCCTTGGGCTACCATAAAGAATGCAAAAAGAAACCGAATTGCCACGGACGGTGGCCAAATCAAATCGATAAAAATGTTACGAATCAATGATCAGCGATCAGTGGTGCATGGAACGGGCAGGGATAGGGACGAAGCGTTCCAAAATGGGGCAAAAATCGGCAGCGCTAGCCTGTGGGAAACAAAAACCTTCTACAACATCGTTGCGACCTATTTTTATTTCAGTTTTTCAAACCTTAATGGGCAGCTATTTATTTACTCCCTTGGCTCCCATTTTACCTTTCGGCCGGGACCGTCACGTGCCGTTCCATTCTTTCTGCTCTTGCGTGAGCTCACAAGCGTGGGCAGAGCGGTGAACAGGGAGGCGGTGAAAATAAAAAACGCCAAGCGCCCAAATGCCGGTTACGTGACCGGAATTCGGAACGGTTCGATTCGGTGTCGTCCGACGATTGGGCCGAGTTTTCACGTTTTGGCCACGTCGCCGAGTCACCGCTTCGCTTCGCCTGCTTCGTCCCCGGGCAGGGAAGTTTTCTTTTGCCGCATCACCCCTGGCAACCCTCGGCACACAAGGCTAATGGGTTTTGCTTGGTCGTGTGAGTGTGACAGCGAAGGCAGACAGCACAGAACGAAGCAGCCGAGGGTCTTTTGTTCACATGGTCTACTGCCATCCGGAGGAGCGCCCTGACTAAGCTCTGGGTGTGCGTTTGATTTTTTGGCCAGTTTTATTTTCCACCCGCTCGGCTCCACACGCGGGACGGTCCGGCGTCCCAAACACTAGTGAGCTGGAAAATTGAGTCATTTTGATTGAGCCCCTAGCACAGCTCGCTCCGCTGTGTGCCGCTGTTTGGCACTGTTCTTGTACGCGAGTCGAACGGAAACAAGTAAACGCGGACCGCCCGCTCCCGGCCCGCAAATCCCCGGCCCGGTGTGATGGAGGATTAATGAAATTGGCAGTGCAGCACACAGTAGCTTATGGTTTTGATTTTCTAACCATCGAAACGGGGTTCGCAGCAGTGCCGGAGTGGGGGAGCGTGAGAGATAATGCTCGCTAAACGATGCTGCGATGATTGATTGGACGCGACTGGAATTTCGGAACTTTGAGTGTGATTCGGCGAACGAATTCAATCAATTAGGGAGTGATTGACGAAGGCACTAGGCCGGTGGAAGCACTTTTAAATTTAATCAGACCAAGGCGGGAGCGTGACAAGGTGGTCTGGAGTGGTTTTAATTTGCGAAAATTGAAACGCTCAAAATGCGATAACAGTGAAAATTGAAACATTTAAAAGGAGATGGCTTTTTAAAAGTTCTCCTCAGGAATTGAGTGATAGTTTTATTCCCTTTACTTTTTCTCCTAATTATTGATGAATTCATCTCGCTAAATGAGGACAATTATTTCCATTTAAACAACTCAAGTATGATTGCTTTCATTAATCATTTTGTTCGCGACAAAATTCAAAGGGAAGCATAATTTTCCATCCTTTGTTTGTATTCCAAAATTCAAAATATTTCTATGCAATCATTACGCTCCTCCATTGAAGCGTTCCACCATACGAATTTTCCCACCGTTTTTTTTCCAAAACTCCATTACGCCATCATGCAACGCATCCGCACATCCTTCTTCTCGATGATGCAATCGGTTGGACGGCCCACGACGCCGAGCCAAATGGATGCCAATGTCGTGCAAACGTTCGTTTCCCGTTACCCCTTTTTCCGTTTTTTTGATTCATGACGATCTCGTTTTCCATCGTGAACTCAGGCCCGTACACCCACCGCTACCATCAGCGCCGAAATGGAACGGCGTGGTACGCAAGGCCATGTTTGTTTTGTGGCTCTCGTTTTGGTGCGCGTTGTTTATTTTCGTTTTCGGTCCGTATTGCTTGCCAGCCCTGTTCTTCCTGTTGGGATGAGGGTGTGCAGGAAAAACACACACACTCTCTGCCTGCATGGAATTGGTGAATTGGAACTGAGCATAAGCTGTATGGGGAGGAGGGAGGGAGGGGACAGAGAGCGTTGGAGAGCAACATTTTCTGCCGGCGTGCGAGGAAAATGCCGGCCGTTTGCTGGATCGTTTGTTTACCTTTAACTCCATTTTCACTCACGCATCATGCTTTCGCAAAACACATTTGCTGAAAGGTGTGCGTGGTGCGTGCAAGGTGTGCAACGGGAGCAAGGGGTGTCGGGATGGTGTGGTTGATGGTTTCTTTTGTTTTACTTTCGGTGGATGTGTTTTATGCTTTACAGCTTCCACCGACAGACGGTGTGTCGTCGTCGTCGTCGTCTGCGTGCGCCCGGTACGGTAACAATGCGAGAGCGAAACATTAGAAAGTCAGCATTGTATCTACCCGTGCCCGTAGCGATTTGTGTTGATTCAAGAGCAACAAAGCCGGGGGGCGGAATTGGAGAAGCAACAAATAACAAAAATTGAGGATCAAATTTCATGATGTTCAACGTGCCAGAGGATGTCATATTTTATGAAAACGAAACAGAAATTTGAGAAGCGGAGCAATCTAAAAACTCGTATTTGTACGAATATACAAACAGTTCTCGGTTAACAGCATGATTCGCTCGATATCGGCAGAGGCGAGGGGCGAAGGGATCTTGCAAACACGAATTTAATCTTCATCGCTTAAGCACACGTCGCTGATTACCCCTCGCTTTTCAATTTGCATTGCTGCAAATAAATTATAAACACATTTGTTGCTGTTCGACCAATGGCTTGGTTTGTACTTACCAAGCAACCTGTTAGCTACCACTGGTACCCTACATACGCACAGCAGGGATCAACGCTCCATCGGCCGGCATATGCTCGAACGATTTATTCGCCTGAGCAGCCGCTTATTGGAAACCATTAGCAAAAGATTTCGAAGAATTGGAATGATTTTTACTACCCACTCTGGACCGATTTTTCGATGAATTCCAAGGTTTTCAAAGAAGCGAAAATCATGGCAATGACGTTAAAATCTGCCAACATGAGCAGTCGTCGTGCTGCATCTATAGTCTCAAAAGGTTATTCCGCGCAGCAGCAGTAGTGGCCTTCTAGGGAGGAGAAGTGTGAAAGCATCATCTTTGCGTCCTGTACCCACACGGGAAATAAATAAGACAGTAATTAAACGATGATGTGTTGTGCGTTCTGTTGCAAAAAACAACCGACACAGTACGGTCCCGGTGCCCCTGGTGGGCAGGGTTTTGAGCGGAAGAACATAGAGCAGGTTGTTGTTGCTAGCACGCCGCTAATGAGAGACATTTGACGGAATGCACATCCCGCACGGTCCCCCGAAGCACTGGATGACAGGGTTGAGATGGCTAATGGATGGCTGGAGCCAGTGCCGTGGAGGGGCGCATCTTTCCATTCATTCGCCAAACATCCATCCATCCATCGACACTCGCCGCCCACAAACAACTCATCCCCGCATGCCCGACTGGCGCTGATGGACGAGAGTTATGGTTCATAAAAGTTAAGGCTTTTGGGTGGGCCGAAGGGAGCAGTGCGGTACAACCTTAAGCCTTCGCCTTCCGATGAGCCATTTCGGCACTAATGCCCGTTTGCCTCGGACCCGGCCCGGGGATGAGTGCTGCTCACGGGTAATTATGGACCCGCTATTCCCGCCGTTTGATCGCACAAGGCAAAGGAATTAAAGTCTTTGTTTGGTTGAAACAGCCACTCAATTGAGGGAGAGACGGGTGCAAACAGTACCTCATCATGGGTGGAAGGTATTAATAGATAATGTATGTGTTAGCGAGCGATGATTGCTCGTTTCGGTTGGATTTAAGGTGTTTGTAAAGTTTGTCGAACGGAATAGTGGATATACGTCTTCTAAATTGATGTTGATAAGTAGATTACAGATGCTTGAAACAAGGCATAAGAGGTATAGATCAATATAGTCACAGTAGTTTATCTAGCTATTTTGTAATTCTAGACTATTGAATCTTCGACACAAATTCTAACTGAAAGTGTAGCTTTAACCAGTTATAGTTAAAAGATATAAATAACTTTCTAATATTGATTTGGTGTAAAGACTGTAGGCTTCAGAAAATGCAACTGTGAAACGTTAACTAAACCTGACAGTGAATGTCTAGATACTTGATATTTTCACAATTCATCGTCAATAAATCAATAATTCTACATCATACCTTTTTCGTTGAGCTTTTCTTTACCTATTTTGAGAAATTCTTACTTGTGGCATAATTTTATTTTTATGGTTTAACGATTCAATAAAATGTCTACCATTGGCAATCACAAGCCTGCCACTTGGTTAATCCACGACCACGCGTGCCACTCTCCCGAAAGCAAACTAATTAATTTTCCTTCGCAATCAAGCCAACTGTTTCCAACTGCGATTGGATGCATTTGTTTCACTCATGCATCTTTCCTCAAAAATTGCGTTCATGCCATGTTCCTATGGACGTGCTTCAGAACAGCAAAAAAGGTAACACATCAAAACCGTCAAATTCAAAACTGTGTGCCCTAGCGGTAGACAAAGTTTGCGAAAACGCACGGTGGAATAAATGATTGAAAGAGCGAAACGAGCCCAGCCCGGAGTTTCAGCGGGTGTAGCATCGCAAAAGGAAGAAAAAAAGATATCGCACCACCCTGTGCCCGCTTGGTGACAATCCACACCACCGGGCCGGCTGCCGGATGCAGATCCACTCGCACCGGATATGCGAACCACATTTGCATTCACCGGAAGCACCACACGATGGTGCTAGGTGTACCGCTGGCGACGTGGAAGGTGGACTTTGGAAGTGGCAAACTTCGGTGCGCTGCGCCCTGCTGTGTGTCTGTGCAGGTAGTACCAGTTTGTGACTGTGCTTTGAAAAACGCATCTTCCCCAGCCCCCTTTTCCTTTCTCCTTCAGTCTTGCTTCCTTAAAACGCAACGTATTCGTCTTGCGTCGAGAGCAGCATTTTGGGACACGTTGGGTGAAAACTTTCAAGAGAGAAAAAAAAACCTTCTGCCGCGGGCATAAACTAGACGACTTGCCGTTAAGGACGAGCGGCAAAGCGGAGACGATAGCTGCCGGGGAGTGTGCGGGCAAAGAATAACGATTGGAAACTTTATTAATAACGAAAATCAGCATGTGGTCTGCGGTCGTTTCGATTCCCGTATTCGGGATGTGCTCCCGCTGAAGGTCGATCCGGCCACGCTACGCTCCGAACCGAAGAGACGCAGGGTGGTGCAGATATTGGAGGATCGGTTTCATTAAAGTTTAAAGTATCTGATGGCAAAGTTTTTCGGAACGAACTTGATTGGAGGCCGAATGCGGCTGTGTGTGTGTGTTTTTTTTCTTGAGTTCTTCTATTCGGTGCTTCACTTTTCGGTCCTTAACGTTATTATCTTGCGCCTTTCTTGCAAAAGCAATCGAACGTACGTGGGAGAGGGCAGGGGCAGGTTCAAGTTTGGGATATGAATTATCTGAACGGCATATTGGCTCGAAACGAGGGGCACACCGGTTTAGGGATTCGGGAAAGTTATTGAATGTTCTTTTTTGTTTTTTTTTTTTTGCAATACTTTGGGGAACCTTTTTCCAACTTACCAGGAATGGTCTATGATTTTTTATGGCACCGAAAGAACGAGAAGCTGCCAAGGTTTTTTTTGCTGTACAGCAATGAATGTAACAGCCGTAACTTATGGTAAGAAAAGCCCTAGGTTAAAATAGGAAAACGGTCACGTTCGAACTTGCGAGACAGTATTTATGGATGGTATTTATCCTTTCTCAAGTGGAACCTGCTCTTCGGCGGGTCCCTGAGCTTCGTCCGCCTTCGTTCGTGCCACCAATCCACCGAACGATACGACACTACCGAACTGATCCACCTTCGGCACGATCGAGGCTCTCCGTTTTACCAGCTCCTCTACCGGGCCCGCAGGCTGCTGGCCTGGTTGTGACCTTCCGTCGTACTTGTGCAGCCATAGCACGTGCACTAGCTTGTACAGCACTCCGCAACAAACGGCAGTATATCCAACGTACCGGAACGCCAACGTGAGCCCGACGCGCGCTATCAGAAACCCACCCAGAAATGCTCCGACGCCCTTCCCCAGACAGAAGTGCACCATCCCGGCGATGCCTATAAGTGTAGCCACCAGGTGGTTGGGCGCCAGCACGGCACAGTACGTCGTAGCGACGACCCACATAAAGTAGCACGAGATCGCCTCGTTCAGCTCGATCGGGAAGCACCAGAACGGGTTGGTGATCCACGAGTAGCCGAGGATGCGCAGGGCGTGGGCAAAGAATGCCACCACCAGCAGGTTCACGTGGCCCACGCGCTCGGTAATGCGCACCAGCAGGTACATCATCGGTATGCTAGCCACCGTCCCAACGGTGTAGGTTAGCCCGAGCAGATAGTTCGGCGAGCCCATCGCCTTCATGATCACGAACAGGTAGCTCTCGATGAAGCCCCAGAAGTTGCCGAGCAGAAAGAGAAAGACTAGAAAGGCAAGCACCGGCGGAAGGCGTAGGATACGGCGCGAGTCTTTCATCACACTCTCGGAGGGGACTTTGCGGCCGATCGGCATCAGCGAGACGGAGACGAGCGAGCAGAGCAGTAGCAGATCGTAGGTGTAGAAGGCGGGCGTGTACACTGTTTCGGTTGGACCGGAACCGCTCGAGCAGGCATCGATCATGAGCCCGGTGAGGGGCGTGAAGATGGCCATGCCTACGCTTGAGTAGAGCTTCTCGCGCCCAAAGTCACCGCCGTGCTGCTCCACCATGTCCAGTGCGATCGGATCGGTAATGGTGAGGGTGGAGGCGAGCATGGAGGCGGCCACGAAGCGTATGGCAAGGTACGTCCAGAACGTCACATCGTACTCCGGTTTGGGGGGGATGTGTTCCACCAGAGCGGCAGGGATTGACGACAGTTCCGATAGGACGCAGTCTGGAAGAGCGATGTTGCCGCAGCTTGTCTCACTTGCTGTCAGATACGCCGGTAAAGAGACAGTTCTGTTGGAGATGCATGATGAGTTGAGGTGCCCTTCCGTAGGACACTCTAATCCCTAGAAATGAGATCAGCAAGTTTTTCTGAAAGAACACCACCGTATGCCACTGTTACATACTCACTTGTATAAGGAGACCACCATCGTCCTGTGCAAGCGACACGTTCCAGCTTCGTTGCGTGACGGTCACGTTGCGTGCCGGTATGAAGTGGATCGCGTGATGTGATACGGCGTTTAGCACGATGCTAGTGAGCAGAACCGGTTTGTAGCGGCCAAAGCGATCAATCAGGTAGCCCGTCAGCGGCGGACTAAGGCAGGAGGTGAACAGTAGTGTCAAGTAGACGGATGCGACCTCCTCCACCGTCAGGCCAATGCTTTGCATGTGTATTGTCAGGTACGGTGTCAGTGCGCTCGTAGCTCCAAACAGCAGAAACAGCGTCACTTTCAGGTGCACCAGCTGTGGATTGAACCAGCGGGTGCTTTTCTCCACCATGGCCGTCATCTTCTGGAGAGCACGCGGCACGCGATCTACACACCGCGACGATCACTATCACAGTGAGAAGGCGTTCGCTCTCGGCAGTCTTAGTTACTTTGGACGAAACCGGCAAGATAAATGACAGAACGGCGTCGGGTAATTGAAGGCAATTCGTTGATCTGTCCACACATATGATAGCGTGTGTGGGATGGGGCCGCTTATCGCCTAGAAGCTATCATAGGGCTGTTCGGTTTTTATTCGTTTATTGTGCTTATAAGAAGTGCAATGCTGTCTTTGGCAGAAGAGGCACACCTGGGTGGAATAGAAGAATTTTGGCTAATCCATCAACCTCGAATAAGCGAGATAACTTAGATCAACAGAATAGAAGCTGCATCATGTGAATATATTTCCTTTCTGCTATCAAAATACTACTTCCCGTCTTGTACACAGAAGGACCTTGGCAACTTTCTTTGTTTGCCGCCTTGATTTCATGTTGGTTGCGCCCTACGGTAGAGCTTCAAGAGCATTTTCCTACCAGAAGAAACACATCAGCACAGACAAACAACCGGTCCGGAGAGTAGTCAATTTAATTTCACTCTTTGAAACATTGCTTCACGCTACGGTGAAGTTGCAAAAGTCAAATTGGGCAGCGTTTGGGTGGAAAGTGTGGGATGTGAAGAAATCCATCAACCGACGACCGCTCAACTTTTATTCTTTCTCGCTCACAACCGCCCGCTCCCTTGCTCTCTGTCTGTCTTTATGCCCCACTCTTTCACTCGTTATCAATTCGGGGACGAAAAACTCATTTGAAAGTTCTATCATTGCAAACCATTTACCGCTGGCTGTTTTGTAGGCTGCCTTTTGGCGACGCCACATCACTCTTCGCGCGTCACAGCAAAGGCAACTAGCGCCGGAGCGCCGAATGGCGGTGGAAGCAGAGCCAAAATGCAAAAAGGTAGAAATAACATGTGCAGGGCACGGGGGAAGGGAGGAAGCAGCTGGAAGTTGGAAGGAAAAAGGAACAGTGACGTTAGGACGAAAAGTTCTCGCTCGCCGTGCAGACGAGTGAATGAGAACGGGAAGTTGAGGGAGTCGATTTCGTTGTTTTTATTTTTATTTAGTTTTTAGTTGGTACTCCGGTCGCTTGATTGTGTCTTTTTCGTTTTCTTTTGTTGCTCTTTGCAGAGCAGAAAACAAGAACAACATTTCAGTCAGCTTCCTCTTCCGACAAACCGACGTTGAGGGAGCGTTTCTGCTACGAGCAGGCTGGCGAAAAGTTTGCAATACTTTGTGCGCAGCCAAGAGAAAATGTCTTCCATGCGCCCTGTTGTACCAAGTGAAACGATGCGCATTGGGAATGTTTTCTTTATTCTACCGAACCAGTGTAATGGAATGAATGTAGAATGTCTGGGAGGGTGAAGCTCGGCAGGCAAAAGGAAATGTGAACTGCCGCACGTTTTGTATCGGTTGCTTCTTGTAGCCTTTAGAATTTGAAGCCGACAAATTTCTGATTGCATCAAGGAGTAGAAAAATGTGAGCTTTTCTGAGCGAAAATGTCTCTAGAGCTGTTGAACCTTTTACCCTTCACTTTTAAAAGTCAAAATGATATAATTTAGTGACTCTTTTCAATTTGGTAATATTTCATACCAAACATACGGAATTATGATAGCTTAATAATAACTCAAAGCAACCTCATTTTCGCAAAATATAACTGGAAGCAATTCCCACCACTCATTTATCATAAGGGACAACCGTGGACATAAACGAATTACACAACGCCGCTCCATTTATTTATACCGTCGCGATGCAATACCATTTGTCAACGGCAAGCTGGCCCGAACCATCGACTTTTGTTTGGATACGTCTAGAAGCAAGCCAACAACACAGCCACAACAACAGTAACATTGAATGTGCAGATTCCATTACCGCATGCACGCTGTAGGAAGCGGGCGGGCAGCGTAATAACACACCCAATAATTCAGCAAACAATTCGTTTATTATTATTTTTTCGTTCCGTGTGATGAAGGTAGAAAGCAGCACGAAACGGTGGGTGGAAGCACGAAGCGGCAAGGTGCGGGAGTGCAGAGCTAAGAACATAAAACCGGCACGTAGCGCAACACAATTAAATACTCTACATATTTGTAGCGCGAAAGCAGTTTCACACCTTCTTTAAAAATAAACCACGAAAAGGCAAAGGCGCGCGCCCGTTTCCTCTCGTTCGTTATTTTTTCTATGTGTTTTATTCCGAGTACACGTAGGGGGACATAAAAAAAGGGAACAAAAACCGACGACAATGAAGCTGTGCTCGGGAAGATGGACAATCTGTTGGAAGTTGGTGTCTGTTGCTGTTCTGTTATTCGCTTGCCATGCGTACCGCAAACCGAAAAACAGAAGCGACGCAACAATACGCATCATCTTCCTGGTGTTATATTGTGCCTTTTCCCATCCGTAGCCTCTTGCACACACGACGGCGTTCTCGCTTCTTTTCTGTTTTTGTTTCAATGTACGTGCAGATCGATCCGGTGACACAGATTTACGCCCAAACGGGCTCAAACTTCGAGGATTAATGGCGTAGTGTTTTCGAAGAAAAGACAAAAAATAATCCCAAGCGTGCACGATCGTGAACGAAACGATCGGCAACACACCGGCAAGCACGAGACGGGCCACCACCCGAAGAAGGGAGCAACCGCATGGTTCTTCGAAGATTTATGACAAATCGTAAGCCACCCGCACTGCCGACGTCTGACCCGGCCGGCATTTCTATGTTCATCGCGGTGGTGGGACAAGCGCCCCTTGCCGTACGACCTCGCGAACCCATTCGCCGTCATCGTCATTCCGATCGTCGGATGGTGATCGTTTCTAGGAATTGATTCTCTCCTCGCTTGCCTTGCTTTAGCTTCTGGTTTTCCTCCACCTGATGACAATGAAAAACGAACTCCCTCCGCCGTTGGCACGCAAAGGCGCATAAAGTTCGATCAATTAAAATAGAATCATTAAGTCACAGCACAACAACACATACTCGCACTCACCCGCAAACAACAAGGACGAAAGCTGGTAGCAACCTTCGGGAAATTTCAAGCCCCAAGATAACCCAAATCAGCATCAAACGCAAGAACGATCCGTATCGCCGTTTTCAGCGATAGGAGCGTGATGTTGAAGTACGCTTGCTTTAATAGTGCCGTCTCTATCCCAAGTGGAACACGACACATGTGCGCGTTGTGTTAAAATTATTCCCATTTTTATTGCTATCGTCTCGTGTCCTTGGGGTAAAAGACGGGAACGTAACATCAGAAGGTGCATGACGGATGTGTTTTTCCTCACTCTAAGCTAGAATGGCTGTTGTTTTCCCTCTTTGAGTGTGAGTTGGCCAATGCATGCGAAAGTAAAGGGGGTTTAGATGAACGAGACTGCAGTGACCTGCTTAGAGGGCTGTTATGCTTTCTAGAGCTGCTCTTGATGAAAATGAATTACAACAAAGGTCATTTCAAAGAACTTTCATTTCAAAGAAAAAATAAATATGTTTAAAAAAATAATATAAATTACCAGATCATAATAAAAGCATATTTAAAAATAATTCTCGTCTGTAACTCTGCAGACTCAGCCCCAGAAATGTCCATGCATAGAAGAAACAGAATCGTTTTTCTTAACCATAATGAATTGATTTTATCACTCGGATGAAATTCCGATCTTGAAGTAGCTCGACAAGACCCTCCGTTACCTTCAGCAATTTCCTCAAGAGAAAAAAAAAACCTTCACTCTGTAATTGAACGACGGTAAAAGTTTCCATTCGCTTCCGTCGCTACAGCTTCCCGGCAACGGTACACATTCCTGAGTTTTGCAACATCAAAAGCCAAGCTCAGAAAGCTGACAAACACGCACGCACCATGCGTTCCTGTTTCCTTGGGTTTCGCATTGCAGCAACCAGGGTTTTTGATGTACCATGCCCTGGAAAGCGGTACGTTGGAAGGAAGGCGCAGGCGAGATGCGCAAGTGTCATACAGCCAACATGCTCGTGTCGCTTTTGTGTCGTTTCCTTCCGATTGGCTTCAAACTATGCCGAAAGTCTGGGATGCTGTTGGGTCTAGCCGGTTCGAAATTGGAATACTGTGGCTAGCCTTCGGTATGGCGGGATGGGAAGCTTGAGACGTAAGGATGGTGAAGAGTAAAGATGAGATAAGAGTGAAGACGGGTTTTATCCATTTTTAGACAAGCGCTTTGATGTGCTGCTGGGTTTGAGGCTTAAATTTATTAAACATTCTTGAAATAAAATAATTTCATAAAGCTTAAAGTAAAACTTCAACACGATGTAAACTTATTCAGCGGAAAAAGTTTATTTCATAATTGTGGGTGATTACAAATAACGGTCGCGAAGCTGGGAAATGAAACTTGTTGTATTCTTTCAATTTTCCATGGCAGCTGGCACTCATGCATTGTTTTTCAAACGATTTGTTGCCATGGTTGATGGCTGTAATAGTGATTGATGGCAACAGAGGGTAATCCAGACCGTCCCATTCACAGCCTCATTCATTTATCATTTTACCACAAAAATATGCCCACCTAGTGCCAGGAAAAACAAAACGCATGAACAAACAAACAAACACACAGACATCACATAATGCTTGATTACCATCGGTCACGCCCACGCTTTCAAAACAGCTTTGTTTTTTGCCTGTATAGTCGCTTACATGAAAGCGCTGTGCAAAGCATTCAATTCAATGATGCTATTTGTACAAGTTGGATAATTAATTATTTGCATAGAGTTTCCAGTCCGGTGCTTATAGCGGAAACCAGCATATCAGTAACGCGGTATTGGTTGCATTTGCGCTGAAAAGCCACAAAAATCCGCTTAGTGTGGCGAAAGATGTGCTCGACAACAAAACGTTTTGAAATGGGCTTGCGCATCGCAACGATAGCTTTGTGTCATCAAATGATGCATGAAAATGCATCCTCTTAATAAAACCCTTTTATTGTCATTATGTGTCGATGGAATTTCCAAAACTGTTTTACTGATAGTTGAATTTTATTACACATCAGCTCAACATTCCGCTTCTGTCAGAAGGGAACAGAAAAAAAAACTTTCGATGTTTTAAGCAAATTTGTGTGAGCATTCCATACTCTCTGTTTATTTTCCACGATTGTTCGTTACTAAAGCAACTTCACTACTACAAGAAGTTGTCATTCATTTTAAATGTATTTTGAAAATCAAAAATATCGTGACATTTCAAACGTTTACTTTTCACTCACTGCAATTAAATGTAGTCAGTGCTCAAAACGCACTTCCACGTCGATTTGAATCACTTCGTAGATTTAACTGTCAGCAGGACGTCAATCCAAACACGATTCTTTGCACGTACCTTAATGACACTCTTCGAGCGAGCGAACACAAATATGCAATGGAACACACGTACACACATACACACACAGCTTCACTTGAGACAGGTTGCGTTAGTGGGTAAGAGACCCAACATACTGCCAGGAGTGGGCATGGCTGCTTCGAGACGATGCACAGCAGCATAGTAAACGAGCTTGGCTGATCCATTTTGTTTTCCTCGGTTTTTTTTTTTGCGTGTGGTGCCTGCACAGTGGGATATGGTTTGGATGCTTTCGGGACAAAAAGTTAACTTTTTGTGCTACGTATATGGATATATTCTTAAATTTTACTTTACCCTCCATAACGATAGAAAATGGACATTCTTTAAATTTTCGGAAATTTAAACCCAAATTTGACCCATTTCCATGTCCAACCGGCAGCAGTGTGCAACGTTTTCATCCCGTTATCAGACTTGGCCTTAGAACTTTCCTTTAGCCATTTGCTGCACAACAACTCCTCAATGGAAACCGGGCGTTCCCACCCACGGCCGGCAGTAAACACTTGAATGCGGCACTAGCTGTAACACAATGGCAATGGCACTAGGAACAACAAGTGGGGCAGAAATGGTGCGCCAGTTCTTTGGAAGGACGTTATCACATTAAAAGCATTCACAATGGTGAGCTGTTTTTCTTCTTGCCAACTTTGTTCACGGAGAGCTTTTCCTCTTCTCTCTTCATCGTCCCATGCATTCTGCATTCCCATTTTGTTTTCTCGGTCGAGTTTTTAGTGGACTTGCAACCTGCAGCTACCCTCACCCGAACAACATGGGCCTTCCCTGGGCTGGACTCACTTTGGGGGGGTGGTAGGGTTTGAGAATAACATTTCCGTTTCTTTTTTGTCTCCGAGAGCCGGTGCACTGTTGGGTGCAAATCCGCACCGTACTTGTGCTGGTGTGCACTCGAGCACTATCCTCCATCACATTTCTTTGTTTTACTTTGCACTTTCCCTATGCGCAGCGCCGCATCAGGGCAACAGCGTTCCCCGGTGTACCCTTCGTTCGTTCGTTAGTGCTTGAGCATTATCGAGTTTTGTGGAGCGAATGGTGAAGGTGGGGTTGCTGGGATGGGTGAAATGCAGACGGGGCTGGGCGATGTAACGTCCCATTCGTCTTACCCGCTAACTGGCATGTCGATAGCTTTTCACCATTGAAGGAGTCCCTTGCACACACACACTGGCACACAGCCACACGTGCTGCTAGAGTGAAGATGCTGGCAGCCTTCGCAATGGGAGAGTCCGCCTCGCGAAACGTCACCGGGACAATGGGAACGGAACTAGGGCACCCGTTTCGACAATCGTATTTCGTCCGTGGGGAACGTCATCGTTTCCATCACGAGAGGGGGGGGGGAGAGGGAGGTGCAGGTTGCATTGAGAGAGAAAACTTCTGCACCTGCATCTTTTCTGGGGCGCAGCAATGTAAGGGTGGCAGAACTGTACACACGAAAACAAAATCGATAACAGTTGCAAGAGCGCTGACGGAACGATGCAACTGAATGCTTTGTTGTTGGCGCTGGACAGTGGTGAATGCGCAGCTGTAATATTTATCGGATTACTTGCTCTTAGTTGCTCATTTCACTGAGAATAAAACTAAAGAGAGCGTCCTGAGTTGAAAAAAAAAAAAACAGATAAGTTATCTTATTGTATTAGTGACTACCAATTTTGTAAATCATAAATAAATCATAAATCATCAACCAACAGGCTACAGTTTAACGAGAAGAGTTTTGGCAACCCAAATTCAAGAGTTTCTGTTAACCTTTCTGCATGAGTTTTAGCTTTCATAATAATTGCTTTTTTAAACACATCTCACATTGGTCTACAAGCAGAGTTTCATTAGGTTTTAGTAAAAACTGTAAAATATTTGCAGAGATACTTTAAAGGGGGACGTCATTCAAATACAATCAATTCAACAATAATTTACAAGCTCATCACACAGCCTTAACTAATATAAGCTTTCTTCATACTTTTTCGTTTTCATAATGATTTGCGTAAAACACTTTTAGCATTTTAGTTGGAAGAAATGTTAAGGATTGCTATCTAAAACAACCCTTAAATTGACACTCGTAATTACACTTACACTCATCGCATTCATCCCGGTGCCAAAACCTTAAAGTGGCCTACCAGCGGCCCATCATCGGTCCTTCGGGGCACCAACACCAGAACGCATAAAGTCTCACCCTCTCCTTGCCACCTCCCTTCGGCAACCCCTTCACTCCGTGGTTGAAGACAGTCGGCTTAATCCTTCCGACAAGACGGCAGGCAGCAGAAAACTTTTACAGGCAGTAAACTTTCGTTACCACTTCATTACCCCTCGAGCAGTTTCCGTGCGTAAGGCGCTGCAGCTGCGCGCCGGAGCGGCAAAACGTTCGACCGAAACACACACACACACACACACACACACACACACACACACACACAGGGATGGAGCTTTCGTACATGCTGATAAAGGTTGCTCGAGGTTTTTCTTTCCACCATTTGCCCGTTGGAAAAAGTTGTTGGAAAAACTTAAGCCAAACTGAGGCGGCTCGGATCACCTCTCGCTCGATGTGCTTGCCTCCTGCCATCCATTCTTTGCCAAACCTGATCAATGCAGCAAACGTTCCAAAAGTACAAGCACCTCCCATCCATGCTTTCACGTGTGGAATGGGCCGAACGAAGGGGGTGACGAAGAGGAAAAAGGCTGGTGATGGAAGCGGTGGAAGAAGGATGAGAAAATGCCCAAAATCAATTACTTAAATTAGCAGCAAGCGTAAGATGTGCTTACTTGCCGTTGTTCGGGGCTCTTTTCCGGTGTTTGGATGCTGTTTCTTTGTGTTCTCTCTTTCTTGCTCTCGCGCTCTCCCGGCCCTGCCCATCATCAATTTTCGGTTCGTTCGCTTGAGGGGTTTTCTGGTTCTCTGGTCGTTGGATAAATGTTTGCAGCCACTCGGTTTCTCCGTTCGATCCAACCCTATTGCGCACCAAAGTGGATTGGTTCGGAGTGCTGTAGGATGTACTATTTAAATACCGGGCCTGCCTGCCTGCCTGCTGGGAAGCAGTAAGGGCAATGGAACGTCGTTGGAAGGGCCGTTTCCTCCGGTGAGGTTTTGCGATGCGTTCCGTACCGACACACAAGTGACGGTGGACGGTGCTACAGGTGCATGAAGAGTGAAAGCAATGCTACTCGCCCGAACCGAACAAGGAACTTTACGAACGAGGAAAAGAACGTACACATTCCTGCCCAAAACTCCCCATTTTCGATCGAAAACGAAATTAATTAACCGCAAAACTTTACCCGCCGGAAACTTTTCTCCTTTTTCCCTCTGCGGGGGTGTGGGGTGCGGGACGCGTCTTGCGTTTTTCGGACCAACATTAGTGCATTCAATGGTTTCGAACGCCAGCGAGCGCCTGTGGCTATTCAGAAGGGGATGGATGCCTGTTCGGTGGTCATCATTTATCTTGTGCCGGGGCCACATTTCAACCGGTGCCGGGGTAAGGCCTGACTGTCCCGACCACAACCACCTTTTATCTAGGCGCTCATGATGCTCTCGACTGGTCGGTCGATCGATCGGCCGGTGTAATATGAGTTGAAGTTCCATCCCGTTCGTTGGTTCCGCAACGCCTCACCACGCACCACTTTCGGCCTGTTGAGCAGTGCAGTGCCACCGTAATGTTCACCGTGTAAGGGGTATTAAAATATCCTTCTCCGCACCCGCACACACTCTGCTACGTGGGATGCGACGAATGCAGCTACATGTGGTATAGAAACCCCAGCCCAGGCCGTTTCCATTTTATCGTGGTACACCACGTAACATGCTCCACGTGTGTTGTTTGGCTTGTTCGGCAGAAAGCGCAGAAAGCTATAATTAATCCTCTCGACGACGACACCCTGGAGGAGATCCACACAAACTTCCCCACCGTCCCGCAAGGACCTGAAGTACAAACAACGCCTAGCATTCCTCCTTAGTATTAACAATCAATCCGTCAACTGTCAGCGGGAGATGGGTGGCATCTCGCAACCAGAGCCCTCAAGACCCGCATTTGCGAACGCTGCAATATTGCGCCGCAGCACGAAACAAACAACCCTTCACCCGGCGTGCGTGTGCAGTTAATTATAAGATAATTGAATATATGCAGCTGCATCACCTTTGCTCGCATGCATGTTCATGTGTCCATCCACAGTTTCTGCAGTTTCTGCAAGAAAACGAAACTGGGAATAGATCAAAGCAATTGCTTCGAAGGACATGTTAGGATTGTGTCACTCTCTTGTCGCACATGAGCCTGGAAAGCTAACCCAATCTTGAGCGGACCGGGGATTGTGGGATCCTGTTCAAAGGATTGCTGCATGACAATCTTTTCCCGTGTGGCAATCCCACAAGATGCGGGCTGGATAAATGTTTATAGCTTCCAAACATCTGCAATAATAATACCGCACTGGAGGCGTAAAAATGCCTGCCAGTATGCAACGCGCGCAGCAATACGCCTAAATGTATGCAATTCTCATATTAAAAGCACCTTAAATATTGTTTCCTCACATTCAACAAACAATCCAAGCTCAAATCATAGCAAATTGTATTGTTTTTGACGACGTACGAAATATTTGCAACCTCTATCACCTTTCGAACACTATTAAAGTCCCATCAATCGCTTCGCTGGAAACACCATTAAAGCATGAGCGTACGCGTTCATCATGATGCTGCAGCTATGAACACTTCCTCCCACTTTATGCTTTTGTGCGCACTAGAACAAAAGTGTCCTGTTTCGCTGAAATTCCTCAGCCTCTTTCTCTCTCCTTGCCCACGCTCCGCATAGCTTGACAAGCTGCACGTCATCGTAAAATAATGCTCCACCACCACCACCACCACCACCACCACTTTCGAACTGGACACCACGAGCACTGTTGATGTTGCTGTTGATGTTCGTGCATCATCCGCACCATTCCACGAACCGGTTAGATCGATTGCCGTATGGCACAGGGCTGCAAACAGTGGGATCTCACCCTCAATACTCTCTCAATACTCCTTTCCCCCACCCCGTCTCCTACCCCCACCTACAGCTTCACCACAATCGGTATCAGGATTAACACGAAAGGGCTCAATGGGCGACCGAAACCCTTCAATTTGTATAATTACTTGTCATGTGCACCGTCATGTACAGAGGGCCCCGCGCACATCAAACTCGTCGATCGAGCATGCTCGAACGATACACCAAACCTGTCCGTGGCCACGCGTGTGTGTGTGTGTGGAGGGAAAGGATTCTCGAAACTCGACCAGTCTCGACTACACGATTCGCAGGCTAGTGCGGCGAGAGTAGTCGAAGGGATCGCTTTTTCGGCTGATAGCCGTCCGTTGATGAGGATGGTGATGATGGTTTACGATATTGGTTGGCCTGTTTCGTAGCGGCCTTTGATCTGCAGGTGAGCGGTTGGTCTAAAATCGAATCACAATCGAACACCGCAGACACACAGGCTGTCGGTGTGTATGTGTGTGTGTGTGTGTGTGTGTGTGGCTGCCTTTGTGTATGTGACGGTGATATTGTATTGTGCAAAGGGACGGATGACAATCTTCAAAAGGTTGAGCCCGTTCGGTACGGGGGACGGCCCGATAACGAACCATTCACGCTGATGGAATGTTGTGACCTGTGCGGACCCCGGGGGTCTCGGCAGAGGTTATTGGTTATTGCAAACATGAAATGATATCCTTCAACGAAACACCAGTGCCGTGCCGTAGTTTTATACGCGGAAGCATCAAAGCCAGTCGTGGAAGGGTTGTTTGCTTTATTTTTACCAACAATTTCTTTTTATTGTGTAAACTCTGTTTTTAATTTTCGATCTGCTTTCAATTCCTGAGCTTAATTTCATATGAAAATAAAACATCATTGCCTTTGAATCGGGATACACTCACCATTTCCGTTTAAATACACTTTTCCTTAAGCACAGCCGCACCAAACCGTGTTGTGCGCAAACAGGGATTAATAGAGTGATTTACTCCCGGTTTGGTAAATTATGATTGCCATTAAGAGTTTATTTCTTTCGCGAAGCGCCCGCCTTCCTTGACGCGAGCTTACCGGTGCCACTAATGCGGTCCGATAATATATCGACACTTTTACCCCCGAGGGTCTCGTCGTACGGCTGCCACGGGTTGCCAAAAATATCACACTCAGATGAATCGATCCACCCGGACTGGCATGCGAATCCGCATCGGAAAATTATCCTTCCCACACCACAGCAACACCAGCGTTTTTTTTTTCGTTCAGATCGCACCCGCCAGGGCAGTGGAACGAGCGTAGCAAATAAAATGGTGGACGGGGG
>KB671702.1:57348-68520 GCA_000349105.1 Anopheles epiroticus
CCCCCCCCCCCCCCCGGAGGAGGGACTCGGAGAAAATTGTGTGCGTGGGAAATGGAAGCTTTTTTCTAGGGGGGGATGAGTGTTCGAAAAATAAAGAAAGGAAGGCCAATAAAAAGGAAGCGAACAACTCTCGACAACAAAACCCCGGAGTGAATAATTTGTATGCAGATTTCGTATTCACAAAAGTCAACCAACAAGCGTTGTGGGTAGAGGGTAGCAGCGAGAGAAGAAAAACTACGAAACGGAAACGGAAAACTGTCTCGAGCGCCGAACGGTGCCAGTGCGGGTGACACCGTCGGGTGCGTTTTTGTATGTGTGATCTGTGTGTCGGAGGGAGAGATCAGGTGAATCACAAGTCAACTGGAATGTTCTGCGTCCTTGCTGTGGCGTGGATTGAATCTATGAAAATCCCACCGTGGTGGCCTTTTATCGTCTGCAGCTCGGTCTGCACGGAATGGCATTGTGAGCAGCATTTGAATGGGAGAAAATGAGGGGAATTTTCGAGTTGAGCTGTTTAGTGGCCTACTGGTTGGGAAAAATAATGTTCAAGTACACCAGTTAGGGACGAACGAGAAAGCCTGGTGGGATGAGCTTTGTATGTTTATAATCGGTTTTTTTTAATTCACTGCAATTTCCTTTCCTCTTTCTCTGCTTCAGGACAGGAAAAGATGTTTTGCAATCGTTGTGTTTTCCCACCCTCGATTACAATGCAAAGATATAGTACTATATCATCGTGAAGCACAGCAATGCGCATAGACTTATGTTTCTCTCGCGAACCGTGACACACGCCTATGCTCTAGGCGTATATTAAACATCTTGTTTATTTTTTAAATTTCCCACTTTCCGTTTCACTCTCGCTATCCTAACTCTGGTACTGGTTGGTAAGATTGCCAGTAGCCACGGGGCATTCCGCATTTCCAGGCTAAACAGAGCACGTTTTCCACCACAACAGTAGTTGGCTCATAGCGCGGGACATGTTAAAGCGGCCGCGTTTGGTTGCCATCGGTTGCCTGCGGAGTGATTGGAAATCCTTACGAACCACGTTGGCCTGTGGGCCTTGATTCAGAGCGTAGAAAAGCCCATATTAATAAGCGCAATTGCGCGTCAGTTGGTGGCTCAAGCACGGATCGGTGAGAGAATTTAATATGCTCTTGGGATTGGTGGGATGGTTTTGTATTTAAATTAGTCTCCTCCAGCAAATACGGATCAAACTTAATCTGCTTGCCTTGTATAAAATAGTATCGTTCTGGTAGATGGTGCATTACTAAGTACGTGACTGGAATAGATTATTTCGAGGAGCAGAGATTAATTTTTGTGTTAAATTGAGGAAACATTGCATCTTTAAATTAAATTACTTTTGCATGAAAATTGAAAGTGTGATACAATATCATTTTAAAAATAAAAGCCTACTTGAAAACACGTTGCATTTATTAATGGTGCTTAGAACAACTTTCCATTTACTGCTGCTGCCTTAAATAATCTCCTTCTGTCATTAAACCATGCCTCAAAAATTGTTGAATAACGAAGGCAGTACAGAGCAAGGGCAGCCATGACTTATCGTTGCTATTCCCTTACCTCAAGCCACTCGATTACATGGAAATTTAGCTACACATTAATCCTACGCCGCAGCGTGCTTGTGACGGAGTGGTGTGATGAAAGTTTAGCATAATCATTCAAACTCTCTGTGAAAACTACCGACTTGGAGGGCTTGTAGTTGGAAGCACTCCTTGATGACGCTAACCATCCACCATTCTCCGTGGAACGTAACAACTCATGGTTAGGTGGGCTGGGAAAGAGAGAGAGAGAGAGAGAGAGACAGAGAGAGAGAGAGAGAGAGAGATCGTATTTGGATGTTAAGCTCTGTCACTTTATGGAGCCCTAATCATCGAAACCCTCACAGCTTTCGTGAGTGGGCGAATTGAAACTTTCGCGCTACCAAACGATTTTTGTGTGAGGAGATTCACGTGAGGAATGAATGTTTGTTGTCGGGTGTATGCACATTTTCATACACAAGTACACCTCACGCTTTGCTTTACGGATATTAATGTTTTGAAAAAGCGTATTTATACAGTAAGTCCACCGGTAACTATGATTTTTTACAGCCCTTTCCTCTTCAAATTCCCGCTTTATGGTTAACATGGGCTTCAATCTCATTAATCCATGAGTGGAATGTTTCACATGAATGTAACTATTTTTTAAACCCACATTTATAGTTTTTTTAGGGTGCAAGTGTGGCCAAAGTAAACAGACACCGCAATCGAAATAATAAGCTTCAATTACGCTCAACGTTGTCGGACAAAACATGGGAGCTGCCCGTTCCGTGCCCGTAAAAGCGCCAATCCATCTGCGTGAAAAACTCGCTCACACGCAAACGCAAACAACATAATGTGTGTGAGGAAAACTTTCACTACTTGGCGCTTTGGCGCTTTTCACTTTCCCACACGATCCGTGGTACGTGGTGAGGAATTGTGTGCCTGCACCGTACACGCTTCCATGATTAGAATATTCTCGTGCCCGTGTACATATGTGTCACGGAGCAAATGTATCCAGAGTGGTGAAAACGTACTGCTTCCTGCTTGAACTTTGCGAAAAGTCGAGCTAAAGTTTTTCGTACCCGCGTTCGCTCCCTCGCACACACTCTCTGTGTTTCCTCTTTTGGTATGTAACATTTCTCCCGTGTTTACGGACAGCGTAGCCGAGCTGTAGAAAGCTTTACAGGTTGCGCCCTGTATTTAGGCGTCCCGAACCGTGCCGGGGCGCATATTTGTAGATCCATTTCGTTCCACTTCGCAAACGAGCTGCAAATTGATTTGAACAAGTTTTCAACTTTCCAATCCGTCTCTCCTTTGCGCGGCACGGCAAACGAGCCGACCGTACGCTAACGCACCGTTGACGGCGAAAAGCCCTCCCGCGCGAAAGGGAAGGCAGCATGCGATGAGGAATGCGTGTGTATGATGTGCGTTGGAAACTCCATTAGCCATGTTAACCAACATGGTTTGTGATCTACGAGTTTGAAAATCCAAATGGAAAAGAAAACATAATTTAATCCCACCACTGCTGGCCGGGGTAATGGGTGAGGGAGGGAGGGGGTGATATAATTTTCCCTTCTTAAGCTTTTCCTCACGCAGTGTGAATTATTTGTGTAGGTAAGGTAGGAGCAAATTAAATTATTGTTAAGCTCTTTCGTACAAAATATGAAATATTTTAACAACTTTAAACATACATGAAAACTAATTCTTTTTTGATAGTATTTTACATCAAACAACATTGCTTTGAGTTGTGTAAAAAGTCATAACCAATTGGGAACCAATCCAGACATTCGGTTTGATACAACACAAATGTTACGTTTCGCTAAACCCGAACATGGCAAAACCATATAGTAATGATTTGTATGATCGTTGTAATAACTATAATTACACCATTTTATTGCCGTTGGTTAGAGCTCGTACGCAACTGTTTACATGAGTTTGCAAACCAGGCCGGATGAAAGAGAAAGATGCAGTAAAACTCGCACCTCGCACGCGAACTCTTCTGCAAGTGTTTTGTGGTGTGGTACACGCTCCACAAACGAGCTTCTCTTCATCCCTTTCACCCCTCACGTCGCATGCAACCTTCCAATGGGCCTTGAGTGTGTTCCACGCCCCGGTTCGTAAGAGCTCCGAGACGTCAGCAACTTGCAGCAGCCGCGCGGTCGCAACGAAGGCAAACCGAGGACGGCACTTTTCGCTGGCACACAAACTCCGGTGCTCTGGATGGCGTGTTCACGCTCGTAAATTTTCCACAAATCCCAATAAATAACAACCTTAATTTAATTATGATAATAAATATACGGTGCAGGAGCAGGCAGCGTTAGGCCAACTTCTGGTCTGGTTGCGGCTAGCGCTTCGGCTCCTTATTTTCGGAAGCGAAAAATCGTGATTGTATGGGGCAGGAAGGCGAGACAGAGGAAAATAGCAGAAAGCTGCTGATGCTGGCTGGTTCTTCCTCACGCGCAGGGAGTGTGGTTTGTGAAAGCACTAGAAATAGGCTACATTCAATGACCAATGTTTTGCCGTTCGATTCGAGAGACTGTTCAAGTGTCTTATTAAGCCTTCGTTAGGTTGCGACGTGCTAGTGTAACGTTGAAAGAGTCTCAAAATACTTTGCATAGACACCAAACTCCACACAATCCATACATCTCCTTCAGCCGTGGGCAGATGCTTTACGACGACGTTTGGTGCCGGAAACACCTGATTCTCCCAGCCCCCTCACCCCACTGCACCCGTTCTCGGTGGGGTTTGATGAAGCAATGCTGCCATTCGCAAACATATTGTAAATAATAAATTACCTCCCATTGGGCCACATCAGCACAGGGACGGGGCGCAGTCCGAAAGCTTTCTTTAATGGTGCCGGGTGCAAGCTGGGAAAGCGCGAGGCCGACGTTCAAGAAGCAGATACTTACACGCACACACTTACTTGTACGTTATCGAAATGAAAAGCCACGGGCAAAGGCGCATGCAGCTGACATGTTTATACCAGTGCGACCTCCATGCTTCGCCGACAGCTGGAACATGGCGGAAGTCTCTTAAGGCGAATGCTACCATCCGCTTTTCCTTCGGGAGGGAACCGCCACAACAGGCTACAACGGCGCAAATAAGCACACTCACACACAAACACACTTAAGTTGGGGGAGATAGCAATTCGAGTTATCTGCGCCAGCCTTCCCCAGGCTCCAGTTGATGGAAAATGTGAAATTTAATCAAAGTACAGAATTAATGGTGAGTGGTTGATCTCAAGCATGGTTTATCTTCGGGGAGAGTAATGGAAGAGGGTGGGAAGCGAACAGTTTTCACTGGCTTAAGCGTGAACACAGAGCTTTATGACGTCATTTATTCGACAACTCCGGTGGGAAGCTTGTCAGATAATCAAACTGTTGTTTTAAGCGGTTCGGAGTAAATAAGTAAGGCACTTTTCTTTCACCCATCCACCTAATGAACGCTTGATGGTGCTCATAAATAAGTGCTTCACTTGTAATCTGTCAGTACAAAATTACAGGCTTACGCATGTTTTCTTTTCTTGTTGAGATTTTAGTTTTAACGACATGGTGAAGGTAAAAAATCGTCTTTCAAATCGCCACAATCGTAATACGCTGGGAATAGATAAAATGTTTCTGTTTCTGAAGTAAATAACTTATGAAGAAGTTATTTATGATTTGTTTCGTTAAACAAGTTTGCATAATTTTGTCCAACTGCAATAGAACAGCTACAATTGACAGCTCCAGAAGAAAACTGCCTATTACCATATGGTTTAATCAAGTTAAGACAAAAGCAACTTCTTAGTGTTTAAACAAATAAATCCTTTGTTCTAGTATGTTGAAGGTTTTATAAGTGATGTCTTACTCCTATTTAATCGAAAAACATATTATAGAATTTTTCTAAAACTTATCCCTATAATATCCAAGCTAGGATTATAAATATAAGATGTTACATTACCACGGGTCGATTATCTGGTATGCGTTCGGTTTCGACCACCCCGGATAATCGACGTTCTACTGTATTCCCTTTTCTATCATTTGCTTTGCTCGCAATGCTATAAATATATCGATTATATTGAACGTATAGCATACATTTAGGCGCTTTGCATGCTATACGTTCTGACATTTTGAACTGATGACATTTTACTTTAAGTAATATTAATATTTATAAGTTTTTGTAATTATTTCGGGATAATGTGTTCAACATCTTTCTGTATATTGTAAGAAGTTGCTCAGAAACGTTTTAATAATATGCCTTTTTACAGTTGAACGAATTCAAGTACTTTTTCCTTCTGCTGCATTACGTGACAACATTTTGAATTGTTTATCAAACTTCTTCTAAAACTACTCCCATGAGACTGCTTTTGACTTCCATTGCAAAACAAACATATTTCACTCAAACTCGAACTTAACTTTATCGCTCTTCAGCCTTATCATCAGAATATCTTTCAAGGATCAACCCTAGAAGTAAGCGTTACACTACAACACACTCCCTCTCCGCACGAAGCATACCCTATCAGCCAACAGCTTAGATTCGCTACTTGCCGAACAGGAAGATAATTTTGAGCCTGTTCATTTCCCACCCGCGCGCAGCCAGCAAAAAAGGCACCAACACACTTGCTCCATCCGTTCTCGTGCTCTATTAGTGCCACTTGAAGGCACTTAGCAAGACAAACTTGGCGCGTTTGTTGTTGTGCTTCGTTTTTCGCGCCTTTCCTTTTGCTTGTTTCCTCTCCCTCTCTCTCTCCTTCTCTACACCGTCGCTCGTCCCAATGTTTTACAAAGGATACATATTTGTCGGTCATATTTTATAGCTAAGATCACTTTGTCATTCAAAACATCCTTCGCTGCCGACATCCATCCGTTTGCTGCCCCGAGCAGCAAATTGTCCTTTTTTTCCCTCGCTCGCCTACGGGTTCGGCAGAAATTACGCTGGATCACAGGCCGTCCTTGTTTTGCTCGTGTGTCGCTCAACACTTCATCAGAGCGGGTGTGCCGGGCGCTTGTCAAAAAGTTTGGAGTGGACCGAGCGATTCTCGCCGTCGAGGAGTGTTGCTCCTGTTACAACAAACGGGCGGTGAGCGTAGCGTTGGTTCTAGTTGTGGCGCAGTAATGTAGCGATAGAATCGCCCGACGAAGCCGCCCGAAATGGAATGGTGCAAATAGTCGTTTATCATCGACTCTGAAGTGGTGCAGGGGGAGGCAGCACTGGCAGGAAAGAAAAACAAACAAACACCAAAACCTCCCAAGTTCGTTGTTACTCTCCTCCGGCCTCCTGCCAAGCGACAACTTTGCCCGTCCCGTCCAGTGGAATGGAACCCGAAGAGTTCCGCCATTGTAAGTGGCTACTTTGAGTCTACATCAAGAGCAACAACAGTAACAATAAAGACCACATTTCGACAGCTTCCGGTCTCTCTCTCTCTCTCTCACTCTATTTCGTGCAGCCTACTGATTCATCATTTCGTTCCAATCACCCTTCGCCGACGACCGAATGCGTTGTTGTACCCTGTCATCGATGTAGGTCGAGAAATGTAACAGACCAGATAGCGGATACATAGCAATGCCAAGCTCTCAAGGCCACTGCACAAAATAAACGACTGGCGGGTGGAAAAAGTTTGGGAAGCAGAGCGAAAGTTAATGTGTATTTCTGGGCGCTTGGGAGTCTCCCACGAGGGTACCGGGCCATCCACTCAATCCACTTCCATTCGGGATGACTTTTGTTGCTCCCTTCTTCATCATCTAGCGCCGCCCAATTTCTCCTCTGCTCACCAAAGCGCGGTGCGTTGAAAACTTTTCACTTAACATCAACCGAAACATCAATTTTCCGGCTGAGCGTAAAAACACAAACCGCAGGCATCGCTCACATATGGGACTTGGGCGAAACACTTTGTTTGGAACTTTGCGGTCGTAGCTCGTGTTTTTTGGGCCATTTTCCCTCCGCATTCCACCGCACCCGAACCCCTGACGGCCCAAGCATTCGCTTCCTTGTTTCTAGCTTAACGACCAGAACGGCACCAGGATCGTCTTCCCACCAAGGTTTGGTGGAACTGAAGCAAAAGCAAAATTCGCACCCGACCTGTGCATCATCACTTTTAAAGGTGTTTGATGTATTTCAGTTTGTTGCATGTGCGAATCGGAATTTTTAAACTGACCGGTCGCTGCATGGAATCGCAACATCGGCACGACACGCTTTCCCATCATTTGTCTGTGTCGACCGGTTTGTAGCACAACTAGCCATCTACAAGTCGCGGCCCGGTACACTGTTTACCTTTCGGGATTCGGGAAGAAGCAGCGTTAGCGCTCGACTTTGTGTTGCATATTTGACAACGGTGAAGAATGGCAATGGCGCGACAAATTCCAAAACATTCCGTATGAGCACGACGGTCAGCAATTTGCAGGGAGCGAAGGATAAAAATAAGATGTCGATGAAGTTGACGTCATCGTGAATGCAAAAGATTGTGTCATTCTCTGCTCTTTCTTTGCTTAGACTCGCTGATAATTGATTTCGTAGATAGTATCGCAATGATCTTTAATTCATTTAATTTCAAAAGCAAAGTATTATCAATACTGTTAAAAGTACTTCGTCACAATATTTTCATGCTTATTACTGACTCATTTGACGCCTAAATGTATGCAATTTATTACAAAATATGATTTTGTCTTGACCCAAGGCTCAAAATAGTTTTGTTTTTTTAATAGAACAGTTTTCATTTTCGAATACATCTTATGCAATTTGTTTATTAATCATTGAAATTATGTCATTTCAAATATACCACAATACATAAATGCACAAAATGAACCATTTTCGCCAAACTGCCTTAAATCTATATGTTAAACATTTTCCACGAGGAGAACTTTTGCCTATCCACTTCATCTACTACGACACCTCGACGTACTGTGACCTCCCGCCGCAAGGGTCACACACTCGCTCCACACACTCATGACACAGGCGCTAATTAACTACCAGGTTGACGACTTCATTGTGACGGCGCCTGGTGCGAACGTGCGAACACTTTATGAGCGAACGCTTTTGTCAGCAGCAGGCCACAGCCCGGCGCAACGCTTCCGGCCGGGGGTGAAAGTTCTTAATTAATAACGAGAAAATATAACAAAGTTAGAAAATCGCTTATCGGCCCGGTCGAGCACTGGAGGGTGGGTTTGGTGAGAGTGAAGGGAAGCAAGGCGTGCAATAAAGGATAAAATGAAATAGTATAAGAATAGCCGCAGCCCGCAGAGCATAATGATGATGGCGGATGGCTTGAGGAGATGCTTCAACCGATCCCATGCAACACACCTGCCAGACATCCTCCAGTCGACGAATGGTCTACAGGGTTGGTGGGCAAAGGGCGCAGCGATGGAGTTCCTTCCCCAAAGCCATCCAATCCCTCCTCATTTACAACAAGCGATATTGTAGTCGTCCTGCCCTAAAGCGCCAACCGATGGTAAGCAATCATGAACAGCTGCTGACTACTTCTGCTGATGTTGCTCTTGCCCGCTGTGTGCATGTGTGTTGTCCACGCGGCAACGCTTCCGGCACAAAGTTTATTTACTAAACCAACTCTCCATCAACGAGCACGTTTGTCACATCGTTGATTCCGGTGGTGAGGTGCAGTAGCTGGGACACGGACGGAGAGAAAGAGAGTTACTCAAACTACCACCAGAGCGTATCAAATGGGTGGAACGGGTGGAGGTTTCGCACTAAAGAATAGGGCAGAAAAAATACGATGTAACAACCACCGTGGGTCCGATTGTTCGGACGCTACTACCACGCTTCCTGCCGGGTTCGGGAGCTGCGTTCAGTCCTTCTCACCGTCCCGATGCCATTACAGTAACAATGTGGGATGTCGTGCTGCGTTTCGCAAACTAGTTACACGTTCAGCAGATTGTTCTTCATAATTTCCTGCCCTGTGGTTGACGGTGGCAGGACGCCCGATTGGTCGACCGGGTTGATCAATGTGTCGATAATGTCGCTGGTGAAGCGGATAGAGTAAATAAAACAATAGTAAAGTTGCCGTCAGCGGCCAGCTGTGATCCGATTTATTTCGCTCTTTGAAGCGTCCGTTCAACGGCACGGAAGGTAGAACCAAACGTGTGCTTCTTGATTGTCACAACTGTTATTTGAAAATTGTTTCCTGCTAAGCCTTTTCTTAAGAACGAAAGAGTTTTGTTGATTGAAATAGACAAGTTGATGCTCTTGCTCAAACTCGCTGTTCGCGCACGCTTTGCCAACGTGTCGCTTCGACGATGGGACCGTGTCACCGTGTCTTTCCGCGTCTAATTTTAATTTGATTTGTCACCCGTCTGGCCCTGAATTTAGAGTGCGTAAGTGAGAGTGGTCGAGGGCAAGAATACCTTATCGAGACGGTTGTTTAAGTGACGGAGCATTGCAACGTTTACGAAACTGCGGCGTTGAGGGAGGCAAAAGCAGAGGCAAAACTAAACAAATTGAGACAGAGAAAAGTCTTTCGCATTTCCCACTAAGTGATTAGACACAGCTCTATCTAGCGGATTATCACATCAATATCATACGGACTTTCGTTGTTTTACACAAATCTGTCTCAAAATTGTACACTCTTTTCTAGTACAAATGTTGTTCTATCGTGACGTCGAAACTTCACAGCGGCTGCTCATAAATATCATAAAGTGAGCAATAAATTAACTCCACAACGTATGGTCAAGGCGACGGTAAAACAGTGAACCGAACAACTGCCATTAACATTCCTGCTGCTTGTAAATAGTTTCAATGTTTATCGATACCGAAGGAACGAACGAGAGTTATGTAGTTGCGCCTGTGGTGAAATGTTATCACGTACTTAAACAAAAGTTTTAAGCGATTGGGTACACCAAATCAAACAATTTCAAAATTCAGCCCAATGCAGCACTTTGGCTTGCTAATTGCTAACTTTTCCATTTCGTTCGCACAAATCCCCCGGCATGAACAATGGGTCCCGACCAGCACCGTTCGGAAAGTGATGCCGATAGAGCCCAACGGCAGGAAGTACCACCGCCCCACGCAAAACCCTTTCACAGACGACGCGCACGACGCATATTTTTATGTGCGTTTGATTTTATTCATAAATTTCACCGCTGACGGTGGCAATGAAGTGTTTATTTTCACAATTAATCTATGCACAGCGAGCGGGCGCACGTATCGCAAAGGCCGACCCCTTTTGCGGGTGGAAACCACAGCGCCACCCAACACCCATTGTGTTCCTTCGGCCATTGTGTTCGGTACGGTGTTCGTTGCGCCATCGCAATTTAATACACGCAACATGGGGTTTATCGGCTCATTGCCTCACCGCCAAAGGACGGGCTGCTCCGTGTCGAGTGCCGTGACACCTAACCCCCCAACCCACCCCCCCGCCCCCCCGTCCTGACCGGTCGCATCTCCAAAAACGCCGGCGCGCATTTATATTGTGACACGAAGATGCGAGCGCTCAAGCTGAAATGCTAGATTTACGATCCACTGCCGCTTTCTGTGGTTTATTGTGGCTGAAAATAAATTCCCCCAGTCGCCCCCCCAACCCCCTTGTCTCCACGCATCTCATCCCCAGCCCTCGATGCTGTCGGATTTGTGATTCGCTGTGCAATAGAAGTGTGTCGTACAGCAGATGTAAGACGTTCCTTTCTAAAAACGGTGAGACCAAGGGGGAGGGGGG
>KB671702.1:71740-123952 GCA_000349105.1 Anopheles epiroticus
GGGGGGGGGGGGGTGGGGAGTTCGTTGAGGCAAGGCTGAAGATGAAGCAAAACTATTTTCCCTCCCCAAAATGCTAGTAAGCGTACCCACTGTGGTACGTTCGCTTCGAATCACGAACTATTTGTTACGGTCGGATGAAACGTTGTTTCTTCGAGGCTTTCCTCCCCTTTCGCTTGGCTATGAATAACAAAAAGTTGGTACGGGGAGGAGGGGGGAGGGAGGGGTCGGTAGGTTGAGGAAAATTGTAAGCATTGGCAAAACGTTTCCATTGCGATTCGTCTCCGGTGATCAGTGGTGGGCCCGGGTCGGGTTCGATTCTTTCACTTTTGCTCGTTCGCTCCACAATGGCGATAGTGTGGGAAATGGGAGTTTTCTATTACTGTAACAGTTTCTGCATTTTCCTTCACCGAAACCGTTTCAGTGCTGCATCGATCGCAAAAAGCCATCATCATTCTGCCAACCGAGCCAAGGGGCCTTCAGCACATCGGCATACCAGCAGAGAAGGTTTTGATAACTTCGCTCCCGAGCGCGCTGCCAACGTGTTAACTCGCACCAGGGCAAACACACACACACACACACACATAAAAAATGCACAGCTATGCTTCCCTGTCGGCCGATGCGCTATCGGTGCGATTGTGTCGATGGAACCCCCGTCGATAAACCTCATCAGTGGTAATGATTTTCGATTTCGATTTCGACTGATTGAAAAGCTCGGCTACTCCACTTTCACGCTCGATAGCATCTCGCTCTCTCCCTCTCTTTCTTCCTCTATTTGCCTTCTGTACACTGCTTGTACGCTAGCTCCACTTGCGCTGACACTTTTTCCCCAAAGTGCAACATTGCAAGCGTGCGCGGTGCAATTGTGCGAACACCAGCCAACCACTGGGTCGTGTACTCGCCTGACAGCAATGTTTGGTGCATTGTGTAGCACCATAAAATTGTGCCTCCCGCTTTTCCTTTCCCTCCACCCCTCCCCCCCTCCAAAAAGGCAACTAGCTAACAGCAGATTCCGGCACAGCTTCCGGTGAGCTCGCGATTGACTCCCGGAAACCGGAAACGAGCTGTGGATCGAGCACGACTCGGCTAGTGTAAGCCTTTTCGCCGACAAGCGTTGCAACGATTGATCTAGTCCATTGAACCTGACGATGGGGGTTGATGAATTTTCAATTCCATGCCGTCGGTACCGTTGCTGCCGACAGTTGACAGGTTTTCGGATGTAAAATATTGCTATTTGCGCTCGGGAAGGTCGGGAACACCGAGCGGAACGGGTTGGATTTAGCCATGTTCGGCTCGGTGATTATTGGTGAGTGTGCGATAATGCAGTCCGTGCTGTGGGCGGTGGTTAATCAGAAGCTAATGAACTAGATTTGCATCGCTATTGAGGTGGTCAGTTCGTTTGGGAATGCTGGGTGTATGATAGAATGAGCGAATAACTTCATTGTGTGGTATTGATGCGTTTTATTTAACGAGATTTTGCGCTTCAAAATAATGTTTGATGTTTTTTGCTACGTTCTAAAACGTAATCTGTGTAAAAATGCCTAGAATCTAGTTGATTGTATGCGAAAATTCTTATTTCAACGATTACTTGTTGGAGTTGATTTTAATTAGTTTTCATTTGAAATCCTTAAAACTCATCACTTTAGTGAGCTTAATACGAATTCTTTTATTTTTGTCCAAAACTGTGTCATTGCTGCACCTCAAGACCTTGATGAAACATTGCTCATCCGATGATGTTTATCATTTTTCGCACCGATAGACATTTTCGGTTTCTCTAGCCAATAGAACCAATTACTCTAAATCGATGACTAATACAATCCCCAGAACATGACTCCTTACGTTCGTTCTAACGAATCTCTTCGTTCATACAGAAGATACTTGGAATGGATGATCCAACCGAGCAACGACCTCAGAACGAACCTCACAAAGAGTTTCCATTTCGATCTTCATCTTATCCAAAACGGGTCGGAACTCTATTTCAAAACCTTGCTAAACGCACCGTGATGTCGCAGGCCAATTTTTCCAAGCCTTTTCCCTCCTCGACTGTGCTCCTGCAGCTTGTGCACAACAAATTACAGTTTTGTCACGTTCACCCATTGGCGAAGCGTTTCATTCCGTGGTGAAACAATAACTCTGTTCACGTTGCGCTCCTTGTGTGTGGCCTCGAACCGATCGAAAGCGGAGCAATTATGCTTCGCTGGCCAGGCCACACCCGTGCTAGGCCCGGGTTGCCGAGCTTAATGACTCATTTCGATCACGTATGGCCTGTCTCCGGTGAATACTGAACGCTGGAACGCAGCCGAACTAACGCGCGACCAGTGAAATGGTATTATCATCTCATTTCAATTACTTCGTACAGCGAAGAAACGGAAAGCTCCGACACCGGAAGTCACGTTACCGGACCGGGTCAGTGCAGACAGCAGCTTCGTGCGAGCAACTGTCACAAACTTCTGGCCCGACAGTTGCTAAACGAAGTTCTGGGGGGCATGTGGGGGAAACACACACTCAAGACACACACTGTCGTTGCGTCGATATTGAATTATAATACAAAGGTTTTGCTGGAAGAAGGAAGTGTCGGTAGTGTTGAACGAAAAACCTAAAGGTAAAGGAACGTTTCTACCACGCGGGACCAAGTGCTAGGCTAACTAGCCTAGTCGGAAAAGCCGGAAAACGGTACCGGAAGCTGACCTGGAAGCATGGTCCCAGTGTGCAAAAATCTGGCTGGACATTTCTTCTGGCTCGCTTCGTGATAGAGACAACGGCGACAGTAACATTACACGCCAACATACACCGTGCCGGTTGCCACACTATTGCAAGGACACTCGGACAATAACGGACAAAATTATATCCGATACGTGTCGCTCGTTGGACGGTGTAGATAATGGTGCTGCTACTGCTTCAGGCTGCCCCATTTTCCCCGCAGGTGGTAGGATAATTGGAGATTGTGCGGAGGAACAATGAATGAAGAAACTACCGTACCGGGCGGTTGATGAAGCAGATATTGTAAGCTAAGAAAATGGGAAAAATATATAATAATTGGTGCTTCGTACAATCACACTGTAGCTTGTTCTGGCTGAACCAGATCAGAAAGGCTGTTGAATGTTCAGGACTTTACATAAAAATATGTAAATGTCCCACTAAGGCTATGGCAGAACCTCATGTACGTGCAACGTAAGGTTCTCGTAGGAGGATTTGTTTCGCCTCACACGACATGAGATGGTCACGATCCTGCTACACCTTCAATGGACACTCTGCACCGCTCGGGGACGCTTTGCTGCCATCCATTGTAGCATTACACCACCGTTGTTACCATCACCTGTGCTGCATTCTTTGTTTTATGAGCTTTACCTTACCACGCCGTCTCGTTTCAGCAATCTTCTTCTAACCATGCACCGTACCACAGCTACTGTGACCATGCTCGGTCCATCCGAACTGCAATTCTGCCTTTTCACGTTAGTTCCGGTGGCACGGTAACAAGTTCTATTTTACCAACGACAATGGCCAGTGTGTCCGGTGTAGTTTCGACCCATGAATGCTACTTTTCAATAAAAACTTCTTCTCACAACCCTTGCTTCTCGCTCATCCCCTCCAGTTAAGAATTCCTCTCTCTCTAGCACACACACGCGCTAACTCGCGTACCTTATAAACTTCGCCCAGAACCAACCCGGCGGAACTTGGCGTAATTCCTGCTGGAAGCACGGAAAACTTACTTTTCTCGTCTTTCTTCCTGCTCAGGCTTAACGCACTGGATGTTCTGCACGTTCAAGCTGCTCCTCTGCCATAGTCACACCTTTTGCCCGCCGCCGCACCATGTCGGCCAAGTTCATGCCAGAGATGACAAGCGAGCATTAATGAATGCCAACGTCTTGTGGAAGGCAGAAGGGAACAGATTTAAGCTAAGCGTAATGATATTGTGCGGCTTGCCGTAAATGGAGAAGTTTGCGCTGGTTAAGTTTCGAAAAATCAAATCTTACCTTCTTCTCCTCTCTACGGCGGCTACCTTTGTAGAGGTGTTTGGCGTGCTGTAGAAACCCGAAATGAAAGTGAAGAACAAATTAAACGGAAAAACCGTACACACACGGTTGCTTTGTGATGTATGACGAAAGTTGGTTACCGTGTAGCTAATGAAAGTGTTCTCTTTTTGCTCTTTTCTTTGCATTTCAGGTAAGCGAAACGATGCCTTTGCACGGGTTTGATAAACTTATGCTTGTAACGGGTGCCGGATATTCGTGTGTGATTAAAGCTGCAACAATTTGAGTAAGTTTCATTTAAAAATCTATTAGTTTTGGGGCTTTTTCATAAGCGTAATGTTACGAAAGGCTTCATGCGCCTTAAGTTATGCAACACGAACGAATAAATCATTTTATAATGAACCTGAAGTTAGTTTGTTTGCAACAGGATGAGGTTCTGACGGCAGCTGTTCGAAAGAATTATTACAAATGACAAAAAAAAACTACGTCCAAAAAAGAGTGGCACCGTCCTACTAAAGCCGGGACATATGAACAACATCTGTCTAATTTTTCTACCTTACTAACATAAATTCATTACCTACCCCAGCAAGCTCTCTCGGATTCCCATGGTAAAGGGTGCATTCATGTGGTTAATTTGCGGTTTTTGGCTAGCAACAACTCGTTCTTTTACCATCAGAAACTACAATACTCATCAAGGGTGTCCATTTTCAAAGAGCAAACGATCATTAATGTACAATTTCCTGAAACTGCGCCTCTAAGCACTGTCTTGAGGCAAAAATGGAGGGAGCAAAAGTAAAATTAAACAACAGATCAAGCACAAGGGTGAACGGTATAGAAGCATCATTTGCTCAAAAACGTACTCGCACGCGTGGCAAGCGGGAAAGTTGTATGCACACACTCTATACTACCATTAATACTATCTTTCCCATCCTTTCTCTCTCTCTCTCTCTCTCTCTCTCTCTCTCTCTTTAAACTTACTCCTTTTTGCACTGACCATAACAACCTTCAACTAAACGAACGCTTGGTGCATGTGTTTGTGTGTGCGGGGAAAGATGGTTCCCCTCTTTTTCCTGCAAGGAGTTGAGCGTATTTTGGAAACCGTAATGTTTTTGGCTTTTGCATTTTATATTGCAATCCCCCCTCCAAAAGCACAGCCCTTTTTTGGGTTGAATTTGCGCTCGAGCTGATTTCGGCGAAAGTTTGCTCGGGCAGAAACGTTCCCTTCACTGCCCATTCCGAGTTTTGGGATAGCAGAAGCGGGAGAAATTAATTCCCACGTACCCACTCACCCATTCGGGAGAGTGGAAAATTAATTTGTGTGCATGTTTGTGTGTGTATGTGCGGCTGTTTAATATTAAAGCCGACCGTCCGATTTATGTTTTCGAGTTCCTTTTTTTTCTCCTTAGCGAGGGACTCGTTCGTTTTTGGACCACCGCACGGTATCCAAGGGAGTGAAAACGGTAGCTGAATAATGCATACGGGCTTGGGAACGGGTTTGCACGGGACAAACTCAGCCGTGTGCTTTTTAAGACGCACCAGATACATCATTCATATTGCACTGACCTTTCTCCGGCCCGGGACTGAGTGTTTTATATAAATAAATCCTCTTAAAGGTAATGAAAACGCTAGCGAAACAGCGAGCTACCGGCCAACATCCCACCCGAAAGGTGCGAGGAAAACATGGGAAGAGCAAAAAAAGCGCACAAGAAACTCATTCAGCTTTTAACGGTTTAAAACTTGCCCATCACAAAGCCTTCGCAGTGGACGATTAGCACCGAGAGCGCTGCTCGTCTTGCTTGCATTTTCCTCACCCTTTTCCCTATTTTCCGTCCACGTAGAACGAGCGGACACCGCCAAGCACACACTCCAGTGCTTCGCTGAACCGGAAATGCACTTAAGCTGGTAATAAATTAGCACCGAAATGGGCCCCGGCTGGTCCGCTCGTCCCATCCTGTGGCACCGAATGCTGAGCAAAGGGAGCATGAGAGAAAGAGAGAGAGTGAGAAAGCGAGCAGTGTCTCTGTATGCGTGGGTTAATCGGCCATTCGCCCCACACACCCAGCTGACAACACACTTTCCCCGCAGCGGTAGTGCTGGAAAAGCGCTGAACGATAATGAATGGCTTTGTTTTTACATCCGCACAGCTGGCAAAGCAAATGGCAAAAGGTTTATTTCTGGTCCTCTCCTGCATACAGCAGCATTTCTTGAAAACAGTTTCCTAAACCGGTGAGAAAGCGGTGCTTCTTGGTGCGAGAACTCCGGTTCAGCTCCTTCCACTCTCTTTCTCCCTTGCACTGTTATTGAAAAGTGGATCAGCAGCTTTTCCGTTTTTGTGTTGCTGCTGTTGTTCGTTCTGCTTTAAGTACTAGGTCATAAGAATCCTTCAGCAGCTGCTCACTTGGGATGCACCGTGGATGCAATATGTTGCCCGCCGCCAGCTGATGGATGCTACCTTTCACAGGCGCCGGAGTGCGATGCGTTTCCGGCACTTCCCAACCACTGCCAACGCTGTGTTTGCCCAGGTCGGCCATTCGTCCCCATTGCGCTGAGGATGATGGAGGATGCTTCGGTAAGCTTTCGGTCAAGCATTTACGCACGTAAAAGAGCCCATTTGTCAAGTGAATGGTGCAGCAATGTTGAGCTTTTTTCACTTTCTCCCTCTCTCTCTCTCTCTCTCTCTCTGTCTCCTTTTATCTCATTTTATCTTCTTTTTTGCCCATTCGCTTCAGCAATGGATCATCATTAAGCTGAATGGATGGGGATGTGGGCCCATGAAGGAAGGGACGAGACTGGGAAATAATGCAGAGACAAGCTTCCCATACATCCAACGTGTGCAGAGTGTGTATTTTTATGAGGGATTTATGTTTCTTTCGTTGTTTTGTTGTGATTTTGGAGGCGAGAGACAAAAATGCTTCAAAGGAACGATGATGAATGAATCTGTTTTGGCGAATGGTGAAAAAAAAAAAACAAACTAGTACAAGCTTGGAAAGGTTGACAAAAGTTAAGCTTATTTTCATTTGTGTTTTTTTTGTTTGTAAAAAAAACAGTATTGTTCGGGGAAGTTGGACCGAAAGCTTTATAAAATTCGTTTCTGTGCGCCTTCTGTAAAGTACAATTCGAGAAAGCTTCTTGACTCTTTTCGTCCAAATTCCTTAACACCATTTAAATTCATTTACAGTTTTGCAAAATGAGCACATTGAGCGTTCACCTCGAAAACCTTTCCTGTTTTCGCCCTGCATCAGGCAGATGGGTTACCTTTCGCCCCACTTTTACGACTGTTTGCACTAGCGAGCGGCAGCTATTCATTACTATCCTGCCGAACGGTTGTGCAAATAGCACATTTGCTGATGGATGCCAAATTGTTCGGCCATTTTGTGATTTATGGCAAGCGCCGGACGTTGTTGCGCCGAACAATGGGCCGCCGCACTCGGGCAAACGAAATAAAATTTGACGAACGGCAACGAGAGCCTGGGAAGTGTAAAAACGAAAGCAAGTGGCTTTCGCTTGCCCCTTTGTGTTGAACTGCCGCCATGAAACGAACAAAAGTTCCGGGTTTCCCGTTCGCAGCAGCACTGCCAGGGTTAACGAACGAATCCGTACGTAACATGGTGCCGGTGTGGTTCGTGAGGGTTTCGAAGCCCTTTCCGTCCCTTTTCCCGCTTTGGTTGTGTGCGCTCCGACCGCTCCTGCTTTATGCTCTCTTCCCATTTCCTGTCGCGTGTTGTTGCTCTACCTCCCTCCTGCTTGCTCTCCCGTTTTTGGCAAACATGATGACGAATGGCTGCCCAGAATGAGAGGGTGTTTTTTCGCAGTTAAAACATCCGAACCAACCATCGCCATTGCACGCCTTGTACAACCCCCTAGCTACCCGAGAAAAGCAGGAAAAGATGAAAATTTATGAATGCCGAGTATGTTGTACCAAAACAGAAAATATTCAACGTCGAGCGGGCAGGGGGAAATGAACCAGATTTTATGTTGCGTTAGCGCTGCTGCTTTTATCTCACTTATACGCTTTCCACACACTCCTTCCCCCCCCTACCCTCCCCTATCTTATCACACGCTTACGGGTGCATTTTTATGAGAAAATTTATGCCTGTCCCAGTGTTTGGGCTCAGTGTGTGAAGTTGGCCACAGCCCGCGCGCACGAGAGAGACCCATAAAACGAATGAGACCGTGGGCTGTTTGTAGACGCTGTAATTCGCAATGACCTATATTCTAGGCCGTGTTTTGTTGTGACCCTTTCCCTGGCTCGCCGCAAACCGTTCGCAATCCGGTTTGTCGACAGGCCCGTTTTGTAATGGTGCCCGCGTCCGGACGGTGGCTGTGGTGCGCGATAGTGCCACATTCAGCACTTTAGTAAATTGCAACATTTCACCTCGACCAGTGCCATTAAGCGGTGCTGGATGGCGGAAGCTGTACCATGGACCCAACGTCCTTGTGGCCAGCACAACGCACGGACCTTGGAGCGATGGACTCGTTAGCGGGGGTAATGTTTTCCTATGGTGGAAAACTGCAGCTCTACACAAAACAATGCGCTGATGAGTTGCAATTAAGGCTGAAATGCTCACCGCAACGTTTAGCCAGCTGCTGCATCTGCTGGGGTGGTTGGGCTGAAAGTGGACAATGGTTCTCTCTTTTTTTTTTTTTGCGCAATTTAATGCTCATGGATTACGGGAAACTAACCAAGAAAATGTGAAGAAAAATAAAGGGAGTTAAAATTTCATGCTTCAGAGTATTTTCTGAATCCATGTATGAAGAACATACCAGAAAAGGTGAAAGAAGTATTTTCATTTTGTTTAAGGAACTTACATACTTATTCTTGGATATGTTTTGCCAATTTATAATTGGATCTTATTGAAGTGTCGTGAAGCATCTTGATTATTTGTTCTAAATAAAGAGAAAATTTACGCCAAGAATAATGACGAAGCAATTTAACAGTTCCTATTAACAAGTTACAATGACTTAAAGTAAAGGAAATGATTTCACTAAAACTTTTAATTTAAGATCCTAGCGATCTTAAATAATAAGTTTGAGTGACTTAAACTTATTATTCACGTATGCATGCACCTAATCCGATTTGCTTTTAGACAGAGTTTGAACTGTTCGAATTAGAAATACCTTAAAAGGGACTAATGTAAATTACACTATTTTAATTTGTTCTACATAATTCTACTTGAGTCAAGTTATTATCATTTTTAAGTTTATCTACGACGAAATAGCAAAAAACGGGTTTGATTCGAGTATAAGTGATCCTTCTAATTGCGGAAAATATGCAATGTTGATTTCAATTATCTTTGGTTTGGTTAGTGAACTTGATCAACAAACAACATAAAATAATGCTAAAAACCACTTTTATTCAACACACTGCATTCATCCCCTACAGCCAGAAATGTGCCCGTGTTTGCCATGCAAAACACATACCACAACTATCATATCTATAATCTTCATCTCCTTTTTGGGACAATTTTTGTCTATGGACTTGTTTCCATCCATACGACTTGCTGTTCGAACAAAAACCTACGACCCCATTTCGCTGACGACAGTCGGTCGATGGGATGCTCCAAAGCGCTCTTCTTCTTGCATTGTTTGCGCAGCTACTGCGCTACTGTCCCTTTTCCCCCCCCCAAACTCACCCATTTTTTTCGTCTCGATACGCTCAGCTTCCGATCGAATGTTTTGGGAGTGTTTGTGTGAGTCTGTGCTTTTGTACGTGTTGATGTACGTGATTTTTTTATATTTGCTTTGTTCATGTTGTTCTCCTCCCGCGGGAGCGTTTTGGGCGACAAAAGGGGTCGGAAAAGTGATGGGTCGGTGGGCTGTGTTGTACGCTCGTATGATGTGATAACGCTCAGCAGGCACCAGCCCTTGGCTGGAGCAAAGTTTGTTTTTATGATTGTTTCGTCTTATCAATAACCAAGGCGCCATCCATATGACATCCACGTATGGAAAAGGGGTGGCGTGTGGCGGGGAGTTTTACATCGCTATCTTCCTCCTCCCACTGTCTCCATTCCCTATCGCACTGCCCGTGTTCTTCTCATCAGCTTAGCGTCATCGAAACCGATCCGAACGGAAACAGCAGCATCGTGACAGTTTCATCTGAAATTGATATGACGTCGTTTACGTTGACTGCTGCGGAGTGGGTTGGCGGTGGGTGGAGCGGTAAAGTTGCAGCTTTTCGATTCTGGGGATGTTATTTTTCATTCACCCTCCCTGCGGCAGTTTTCAGCGCTGGAGTGCTGGGAAAACTGTTCTTTCCCCATGCGTGGATGATGCGCCCAGCAAATGATGTGTTCGGCGAAACCAGATTCACCACGATGGGAAACTTCCACGTAAAGCGCCCGCAAGCAGAAACAAGCGTCTTCATCGTATTTGCTAGAGAAGCGTTGATATTGCTACATCGTGAAAATCGAGTGGCGAACAAACTTCAATCCGAACGGGGTTGCCGTGCGCGCTCTGATCGACAGCCAGTTGCCAGCTCGTTTGACGTTTCATATTTTGTATCGCATATCGTTTGCATCAGATTGGGAGATGAATTTGAAACGCTGCGGATTAAAAACATGCTGCCAATCAATCCGTTTTTTTTTTTGTATTTATTTTGGCTTTTGTTTTAAATTTCAAGTTTAAATCTATTGTACTTGGAACGTCGACAAAAGATGAATACATTTCAAGCCAAAAGCCATATAACATTGTTTCATTGATTTTTTAAAACACACGTTACACAAACCATGACAAATTTATTATGTTTCCATTTTGGGTTGAATTTATCGCAAATCTCGATACGAAATATTACCTGCCACCTTTCAAAACGAGCCTGCACTTCATTATAACTGCTGCTCGAAACCGGTTTCCTTGTATTTCATGCTACATAAAGTGAGCCTCGCCACAACTCCAACGATTCTGTACAAAGTCGAGTGGAACCCTCGGAATGCAAACAATGAGTAACGATAAACGTTTGCATGCCATATTTTCTCTTACCAGACTTTCTTTCAGTGCTTATATTCTTTTACACGCCGGTGAGGTGAGGATGTTTTTTCCTGCTACCTTACCCAGTTTCATTCAAAAATTGAAACGAACCAACGCAACGATCGTTCGGCAAACAACACGCCGGTCCGTATGGGTAAGCACAAGTGTACGCGTTTCCATTGTGCGTTGTATCTGCGAAATGTACGCACGGTGATGTTTAAGCAAACGAAGAGACGAAGGCAAGGAAATAGAGAACTGGCACACACAGACAAATAACATAATTTGTTGAACAGTGCGAGCACGATCCGAACAAAACAACGCCGAGCGAAAAAAAGCGTCTACACAACGCATGAAAACGCTTTGCAATCGCATCGTTGATTTCACGGATTTTGCCCCATTTTGTTGGAGAGATGCCTAGCCGTGTTTTCATGCTGAAAGAAAATGAACCTTTTTTTTTCACCCTCCCGTACACCCCACGGTATTGTGTACCTCATACTGATACCCAGAAATGAAGCATCCGACAACATCTCGTGCGTACCGTCGTGCCCTTGCGTGGTGCGCTGGATGGTTGTTGATTTTCCTCGCATCACATCTCATCGTGTTGGTTTATTTTTTCTTTTCTTTTTTGTTTGATATCACAATGGACTGCAGTCTCCGCCTCGTTTGCAATCGTGCGATGGAAAAGGCACGGAAAGAAAGATAAAGAGAGGGAAAACGTTCGGAAGCGGACCGGTTATGAAACGGATATCTTCTTGTTTCGATTTGCCCCCGCCCAAACCGAACGGCTTCCCATCGACATAATCAGCATGATTCAGGCCACGCACAATGGTGGCAGTTAGCGAGGCACGTCCCGCAGATAAATGTCCCTTTCCTCTTCCTTCCTCGTCGCGGCCATCCGCTTGCCGCACGTTGCAAGTGAATGTATCGCGTGCCTCGCATTGCGCACGGATTTGTGTTGTGCCCGCAGCCCAAAGCAACGAATGAGCATGGTTGGTTGTGCCCTGCTGCCTGCCTGCCCTTCCCCCGACCGACCTCCATGCTCCGTTCGTTATGCTAATCCAGCCAATAGAACAATCAATCTGATGAATTGCCCTGCGGCTCTCGGGCTTGTTAATCATAAATGTATTATGATGGTGGAGGTTTGTTTTGTTTTCTGTTTCGCTTTTGTTTTTTTCCTCTCTCTCTCTCTCTCTCTCTCTGTTGCCTGCTTTGTGCCTGCTTGGCAAGTTTGCCTCATGTACCGGGCGCCTCCGTTGGGTTGGGAGGGTAAATGGTAAGCGTATTTATGGCGCGATTGGTTGAGTATCATTCACTTGCGATTGAGTGGTTGTTGGGAGGATTTCCTATTTTTGCCCGATGGCTGAAAGTATGCTTAACGATCATTACATTAATATGTGTTTCAAACATGCCTGTTTATTGTACTGTGGAATCGTATTTGCAGAGTTACACAGACTCTGAAGTGCTTATTCCGAGTAGTAGCATTATGATAGTATTTTTGATCAACTATTTTAAACAATTACTAAACATAAACATTTTTTTATAAATATTATGATAAATTACAGATGCTAAGTAGAACTCATGGAGATGCCCAGTCGTTTGTACCTTCTGTATGGAGACGCCTAGTCATTTGTAGTTAGAATGTAAGAATTAGAAATATTACTACAAAAATGTAGCTCTATTACTGTTTTTAATTTCAATTTCACTTGATTATAATTAAAACGAATTCGATTGTGTTACTTGCATTATTTCCAATCGCATGAATCTTGAAAGAATTGTGCCAGCATTTCATCGCGACCGAAATGGAGCAGCCCAGTGTTTTCAACTTTTTTGTTGTTGATAGAACATAAGTAGTTCTGCATCATCAAACAAGCACTGTAAGCACAGAAAATATTTTTTTCGACGAAATAAGTAACATTCCGATGGCACTTGAACGCGTTGCTATGGTTGACGTCACGATAAAAACCCTTTATCCAACTTTATCCCCGTTACAAATAGCTGTAGCTTTAAAGCGCACCAAATCCTAACGATGTAATGCGGAGTGGATCTCTGGTCCGGCCCGTACCAACGGTGCAATAAAACAGTGTTCCTTTTCATCAAAAATATCCTTCTCCAAATTGCTGCTCGTTTAGTATGAGCTGCCAAAAAAAAAAGCTCCTCCGTTTCCGAGAAGGGCATCTCACATCTCAGAAACTTCAGTGGAATCCCCGTGCCCAAAGCAACAAATCATGTCCATTGTTTCACTCGACTAAAAATCGATTGATCCATAAAAAGAATAGAGCGCTCGAGAGCACGAGCACAAAACAGTCACGGGCTATTTGTCTTTTGCCATCATACCAACAACGAGCGAGCAAAGGTAGAAATGGTTTCAAAAGTCATGTCCTTCCCTTTTAACGAAATGACGCGCTGGGTGCTTTCTTTTTGTTTGTGTATGTGTTTTTTGTTGCGAATGCATGCGTCCATGAATCAGTCCATGTACTTGATTTGGTGACAAACAAAGCGGCACAAAAAGAACCACCGTCCGCAACGCAACGGTATGTGCGTGGATGAATTGCAATCGTTCCGGGGAACGCACAGTAAGGGCTTCGTGGTCCGTGACCAGATTGCGTTGTCTTCAGCGTTTCGTGCACATCCTGCGAAACAAACGGTGAGCGAAAAAAGCATCACAAAAACCGGCCCAGCATCACACAGGAAGTGTTTTATCTTCAGCTGTCTGCTCCAACGACGCCCGTTGCGAGGAGGGTCTTCCTTCTCGTAATTTTACAGCGCCCCAATCGGGCAATGCTTCACCAAGCCGCCACATCAGAGGGGGCTTACAAATTCTGTGTTCGCGCTTCACGTCCGCGGTGCGTGTGTTTGCCTCTCGGTGTGAAATATTTATCACCTTCACCGCCACTGGCGTGATGTACTTTCTTCGGTCTGTGTGTGTTCATCTTCCTGCGCCAAAACACGACCAAACCCGTTCCTCGTTTGCATTCCAAAGGCAACCTTTGCCAGTAATCCACGCTCGTGTCGTAGCTTGTGTAGTGTAGGAATTTGAATTCTGCACCGGCAGTGCTACCGAAACAACGCCAAACCCTTCCCACCCTCGCAGGATAAAAACACTAACCTGCTCCATCTGACACCTTCAACAGAATACCTAATCCCGCGGTGTACCAGCGGTAGCGATACTTATCTACCGTACCGCTGGTTCCCGTGTCACCGTCTAGTCCGTTTCGCCTCGGGTCGGTTGCTGGTGCAGAGCCTCCGGTTAACCACGTACTACAGACTACAGCTGTACAATCTCGCACCATCTGAGTGCCATGAGGAGAATTTGTAATATTTACAGCTCCGAAACCCGCACGCCAACCAGTGCTACGCCCATCGCATCACCGTAAGACACATCCAACGTGAAGGCTTCTCCAGATGTCGGATTTATTGAAGCTTGCGCTCTTTTATGATTCTTTGATTATGACGTTATCACTATTGAAGCTAAAGCATACCCATTAAAACGTGTTTTACCACCGTCTACATTCCTTGCCAATCGTGCCTACATGCCAGCTGTTTAACCGAGCCAATAAAGATATTGTGTCCCTGCTTCTCTGCAATTGGTGAGCGAAGATTGTTTCATGCAAATTAAGTGCTTTTCTACCGTTAAAATCCAACCAAATTGCAATGTTTGTCTGAAATGATATCGTTAAAAGGAAAGCGTCACGTGGTGCTTTCGTTATTTGCCTGTTTTTTTTTTTTTTCTACTCAATCAACAGTGAGCATAAATGTAGGAACAGGACCCAACAGGTGTCATAATCGGATTTAAACCGTCTCCAACTCGGTGCACAACAACTGGTCGGAGTTTCAAGCACTTTCCGCGTGACACATTCACAAAACTGGCGTCTCATTTTTCTTAAGCTTCACCCACTTGTGGCCCAACGGACGCTCCCCCTCACGCACACCCCGAAAAGATGAAGATTAATTTCGATCGTCGCGGTGGTTCTTTATTAAAAATTTCATTACACTTGCTTGCTGCTTGCCTGCGTTCCAGCACGGAAGCACCGTCAACAACCCGGTTCTACCGCGCGCATCGTAAACGACTCAAGACCTTCCCAGCTAGTGGGAAAGTAAAAATAAATAAATCGCTTCCACCCTTGCAGCACGCTAATGTGGTTTTCATTTTCGCCCCACCCGCTTTGCGTCACCTTTCGCGCGCCAATCAACTCCAAAAACTCGCACTGGAAACGGTTGATCGGAAACAGTGCAAACGGGGTGCGGCACCACGCGCGGGCGACGGTTCGGGATTGATGAGTTGAGATTTAATTTTGTGGTTGAATTGATTTGATTTGGGATTGCGCTAGAAGGGGCCGGCTCAAGTTTTTTTTTTTCGTACTCAATCAGTTTTACACGGAAAGTAAGTTTTCGGTTCGTTTTTTTTTTTTCATTACATCTTTACCATAAATCACCTCGTACGTACCGGAAAGTGGGCAACATCTGAGCGTGCTTCAGCGCACCCGTTGCACCGGTTACGATCAACCCACCGAATGTAATTCAATTAACGAAGGTTAAGCGAGGGAAATTATCACCTGAGGTCAAAGGTTCCTCGCAGGACGCGGATGTGATGTGACTCTCAATGCAGGAGCAGACCACCGTTTTGGACGGTGCAAAAGCACGCCAATAAAAAGTAAGATGAACGTTACGACTTTTGCCACAATTACGACAGGATGGGAAACTCTCGCTTGAAAGGAAGGCGTAATTAGTTGGATTTTCCAGCAAGCACGCACCTAAGCATGAATGGCCGTTGGAATGGCGATTTAGGGTCCGGTTTTTTTTCTCTTCGTCCATTGAAAATGATAACTACGTTAGAGAGCTGGACACCTTCCAGTCCAGGTTAAGGTAACGACGAGAATGGAAGGGTTGCTGTTATTACTGGAGGAAAGGCGATAATGAGGCACGTTTGTTATAATTTCTCGGCTCACGCTAAATTTGGACAGCTTTATTTGCTGAGGTGAAATTGTGCTGCGCACGGTATTTGTATAAGCTTGTATACGAATTTATAAACGATGATTTGCTGAAAGTTGTCTAGTTTTGGCATGGCAAGGATGCGTCACGTTTTTAAGCTCGTTCAATGGTTCATGTCATACGATACTCTGCCACCTTTATTACTTTTTTCATTGATACAAAGCAGTTTAGCCGTAAGGCCGAAGAAGTATTGCAATTAAGTGTATTCAAACTTTTTCGGAACACTCGTATTACTCAGCATATATTTGCTCAATTTTGTTTGTAGGTTGCATACTTTCAGGCGCTTAACAATTAGCTGATTATTACCAAATGTTTGGGTTTTGCATACTTTAAGGCGCGTTGAGATACAGCATCGAAGATTATACGGTAGACGGCGAATGATGATGGCGCAAGTCCCTCAAATAAGCCTACATTGTATGATTCTCAATCGAACTGCCTCTTCATATTGTAGCCTAACTTACCGTGCTTAGAGTACACCAAGTCAAGGATAACCAAAGCACAGCCTTGGCAGACTTGTTCTTAGACTTGTTGATAGTTGCTCCAATAAGAGAAGTAGAAAAAGAAGATTAAGAGGAATACGGTATCGATTTCACCCGACAATAAAACCCAAGTCATCCCGGCCTCATTTGCATCAAACTTTGATTACCATAATAAATGGTCCCAAGAAAACAACTTTCAGCCCAACGTACAAACTTGGTTGTCTCCTACAAGTCAAATGCAGCAACGCTCCATGTCCGAGGCTAACCTTCAGACACTGCATAATACTGCTGCAACTAACTGCTGCCCGTGCTCCACGTTTTCTGCGTGGGAATTTCGTTCCGAAGCCAATCAGAGGATCCTCCCTTTTTAATGTCCTGATGATGATAACTGATCCGTATAATGCAGTCGCCTGCCCGATCAGAGAGTGTTGCACTAAAAGCGACTAAGTAAGCACATTTGCATTTGATACCCTGTCGCTGCGATGGAGCTGGTTGGTTCGCTTGTCGCAATTCGAAAATGAAGGGCCACTGCGAGCTATTCTCAACCATGTCCACTTCGAACGTATCCGATGGCGATGGGTACTTTGCTTCCTTTGTATATTTCTTTCCAGCGTGTTCCAGCTCGTGCCGCTTGACTGGACTGGACTCGGGGAGGTACACACAGAATTTCGTCACAGTTTACAATTGGTTTCATTTCTGCTACGGCACGAACCATCTGCTTGCCTCCCCCCCCCCCCCACACCGTTCGCTTTTCCCGCATATGTATATTTTGTCATACATTCCCTCTACCCTCAGCACTAGCGTCAGTTCCAGTTTATTGGCAAAATTAAGCAAAATGCAACACTGATGACGCTGCGCGGTACGGTTACAAATAGCCGGGTCCGTGAGTCGAACGGTTGTCGAATGAAAACTGCACCGCCCTTCCGTCCGACACTGAACGTGCACTGGCCGGAAACAGAACGAACCGTTCTTCCGGCCCGTGCAGCAGTGTGGGTTGCATAAAAACGGGACCAGTAAAGTGGTAGCATTTACATGCTTGCTGCTCGTACCCTTAGAACGCAAGAGCTATTTGGACCGTCTTTACGGATCCTGCCTGTGGGTGAGATGCGACGGGTTTACGGTGTCCACGCCAGGGACGTGGAGAACACGACAGAATTGTCCCCTCGAGATGGGTAGCATGCTGGGGAGGGATGGGACGCAGTATCATAACCGGTCGGTTGGCTGGGTAGTGTTCACGTCATGTCGTACAATAAACATGAATCGTAAAATTCAACTACCTTTTGCATCTCTGGTTTACGTTGCAAAGAATGGGGTAGAGTTTGATGCTGGTGGTTGCCGGTAAACAATATGTGTCTGCTTTGGAGGGATGGAACGATGGTTTGAATAAAGCCATTGTTGCAATCACTAAATACAGGGTAAAGGTTCGTACAAGCAGCGGTTTTGTTACAGCTTTTGCACTAATTTTGGTGAGTGTTGAAGAGAGTATTTTATAATTATTAGGATTAATAATATCAGAAAAGCTGGGTAACTGTTCCCTCCTTACAGCCCCTTACAAAGTAACATCATCACCAAGGAAATGAAATGAACTATCAACTACGCCTTTCAAGATGCGGCACAGGTAGCAACATTGCGTTAGCTAACCGCAAAGCATACTGTCTCCTGCCCAGCGTTGAACAAATTTGCTTCGTCAAAACGCAAACGGACTGGTGCATGAGGAAGAAAGACATCACAAAACGACGCCAACCGTACGCCAACCAGTTTGGCACGTGTGCATAGTTTCAGCTTACCCCATTTGATTCGTGCATGGGTGTATCTGCGTGTATGCGCTACGTGCAGGAGAACTCAATCAGAACGGACAGCTCCAGTGCTGGGTCGACTTGAGGCACCGCTCGCTCCGCTGCATTCCGTTCGCCCGGCATGAATCATCGCTCTAATGTTGGGCTGAAATTTGAGTAACCCATCTTCACCACACCCATTCGGAGGGACGTACACACGCACAGCCACCGAGATAAAGTGTGTGGCGTTTGAAGTTTGACGCTTTTGCCTCGGCTTGCTTACTCAAACCTGTCGGATGAATTTGATGTGGTCGGAGAAGCTGGTCAGTTTTTTTTTGCCATCGCCAAACAAATGTTCCGAAAAACCAACACCATAAGAAGGTTCGTGTGTGTATGTGTGTGCTGGTAAAAAAATGGAAAAAGAGAAACTGGGAGGGGAGTAACAAACAAGCATGCCGCATTGATCTTTGAACAGTTTTGCAAAAATCGCTCCTCGCACGGCTTGTCCGTCCTAAAGTCGGTTCGATGACGATGCCTAGCAGCAGGCCGATGTGGTAATGTAATATTTTAATGCACTTTTCATTCGACCTTTCCCCGTCCAGGCCCGGCACGCATTCCGCACTCCGCAGGTAACACGATCGAGACGCACTTCTCGGCTCGTCAGTGGTATGAAACGTTCCAGACGTGGCCGGGCGGCCGTATTTTGGGGTCACCGCATTTGGCAGAGTGATGATGAGAGCCGAATGGAGCTATTTTCTATCGCTCGCTGCCAAACGTCAGCACACAACGCTGTGGAAAATGCGCTTTGGAAGGCGAAAAAAAAACTCCAACATGAAGCATGAGAAGCAAAAAAGGGGGAAAAAACCGCTCACCCCAAACGGTCACTTCTTGAGGTTGCCTTCCTGTTCAATTTTGCCTTCAATTTTCCATCACTCACCGCCCCAGCGACTCCGTGAATGCGTCACTTTTTTGCGTGTCCGACCGTCCCGCCGTTGCAACGTCGCAGCTCACCCCGATCGTCGTGCTCGAGGGCGAGTTGACGTAAATAGGTGTGCACGGGGTGTGAACGGAATGCAGAATTACACTGCTGCCCGCTTCCCAGTTCCCGGCACATGTAGCGTGTTCACGCGCACAATACGCATCGTGTTACGCAGGCTGACATTTACGCAACGCCGCAAACGGCGACGACGCACGGCCACGGCGATGTTGCTGGCGGTTTGGCTGGATCTTAAGTGCCGCAGCACTGCACGCGCAAAATGGAAGCAGCTTGGTATGATGGAAAACTTGTACGGCTGACCAGTTTTTCCTCTTGAAAGATGACGAAATTGCGATCATGCGAGAGTGTGCGTGTGTGTGTTAGTGGTGTAAAAATATTTAAAGGGATATGTGTCATGCGATTGTTTTGAGTTTAATTTTGGAGGTTTTTTTTTCAATAATTTATTTTTCTCTTGAAGCATTGTTTTTCACTCGTGCTTTCGTTGTCACCTTAAAACCGCTGAAACCAGACACAAGTCTGCTCCATCAGTTCACTCCTAATAATTCGCTCAGAAAAAAAAAACTGTTTACCCGTCCATCAGCAGCCGCACACTCGATCACGCTCAGCGCAACGCCGTGCTGCCAATTCCGAGCACGCGCGCATCCCGGGCAATTGAATTTAATTTGGCAATATTGCTCCGTCAATTTTAATCATCCCACACTCATCATCGCATCATTAATGCGTGCCACGGAATGTGGTCCCGGCCGACCAGTGGCGCGTGGAGTCCGGGGGGCAGCGTGGCACAAAAACATGACAAAGGTTTCACTCGAAACTCATAAATCAAACACGCAGTGCGATGACACTCAAATTAAGGCCCAATGGTTGTGGCTGGTTGGGGAACGGATGGCGGCAGCATAATACACCGGCCGTGGTGGAGTGAAAGTGAAGTGAAAAGCGCCAGCCGAATGTCGATCAATTTTCATCTTATTTTTGGCGCTATGAAAAGGGGCGCGAATGGCATTTTTTGCTCTGCCCCTTGCCCTTTCATCCATTTGCGTCCCTTTTTGCGCTGCGAAAATGTCGGGCGCTGTTGTTTTGTCGAAATAAATTGAATCGAATTTTCCCCTCCATGGGTGACGGAACGAAGCGAAGTGCAGACAACAGCGGAAGCAGAAGACAAAACAGCAAACGTTGCAAAATGAACGAGCAGCGCACACAAAAGCACCTCATTCGCATCGCAAAAATCGTCCAAATGGAAATGGGTTTTCTGGCCAGTCGGGACAAAACGGACACACACATACACTCTAGCGCCGTTGCAGAATGCCTAACGGGAAGCAATTTGAAAAACTAGCAACAACACCACCAGTGGGGACAAAGAAAAACAGGTAAAACTCTGTAAAAAAATAGGCAACCAACCACCCGTCCGAACATGCCGGGTGAGAGGAATAAATAAATAAAACAATTTCATCATCCAGCTTCCTCCGGGATGCGCTCCTCTTTTATTTACCCTAATTAAATTTTAATAATCACATCATTGCTCCATTGGTCGTTTCGGCCCAGGGCTGGGAAACGTCCTCGACCTCGACGTCCACCGCCCTTGTTCGCCCAGCTTCACCATGCAGCGGGAAAAACGTTCGAAAAAGAATGAGTAAAACACCACACTCTCTCTCTCTCTCTCTCTCTGTCTCTCTCTCTCTCTCTCTCTCTCTCTCTCTCTCTCTCTCTTTCTCTATTGCGCCCGTCCTTCGGGCCCACCGTAACGAATGCAGCTCAATATTGCCTACCCATCCCCATTCGAAACCCCTTTTCCTACCTCTACCCCTCTTCACTCTCTCTCTCTCTCTCTCCCCTTCTCCATCGAAATACGCTGATGGCGATGATGACGGCGATGATCATAAAACATTGATAGATATTTGCGCCCATTAAAAATGCAGCGTTCATCTCACGTCCGGCGAACGCACGTCGGCCATTGCTCCATTCGTTGCCCTTTTCCCACCCACTTTACCAGCCCACTTTTCCGCTACCCCTCTATGCGGTGCTCGCGCTTGGTGACGCGTAGCAGGACAATCGCAATCGACAAGTCGTTCATGCGTTCATGTCGAACCCCTACCGGCGGTGCCGCTGCGCCCATCGCTCGTCTCGTTCGGGACGCATCGCTGTGGAAACCCCTTTTCGCTGGAGCAGTCGTCCGTGACCGGTTTTTTTCCTGTCTCTTCACTCGCTGCTCAATGAAATGCTTTGCAGGCGAAGGGTGGGGGAAGATGGAAAACAACGAAAACAGGAAGGGAAAAAGTATATCCTTCTTAAGCGCGGAAGCGAAGACAGCACGGCGCCAGCGGCAGTGAACGGGCATGAAATATTTATTTACCGGAAAAAGACTGGACTACCGCTGCTGGACGTCGACGTCGGTGTGTGTGTTTGTGGAACGGTGATGGCATAGGGAGGAACCGATCGCAGGGAGGTTTATTTTTATTTGTATTTAAACTCCGATCTCTGCCGGTGACGGTGACGGTGACAGTCAACTGGAATGGGACACTTTGCTGACGTTCGGACCTCTCGGACCTTTAAGTCATCCGATCGCTATGCGGTGGATGTGTCTTGTTTTCCTTTTTAAATTGATGCTGTTGGAAAATGATGATGACTATCCCTTTGAATAATTTATACAATCCATTGGGGTTGAAAATTGCAGTTCGATATGAACGCATCGTTTTACTTTCACTCACTAGTTTTCTCTCGAATAATGTCCAAACTATGAACAACTTTAAAGAGCTTGTAATATACTTCAAAAAACAAAAGAAAAACCTCTTCCCATTGAATAGTGCCGAGAGAATGATAGGTCGCGTCTCTATCTGTTCGCTACCTTAACCATCAACGAATAAATGCACTCGCCCGGTGGGCTTCCACCGACCCCGTTCGCCGCTCCATCAAAAGAAACCCAAGCTGTCCGTAGTTCGTTGGCCGAATGTTTTATTGTCCAATAACCATTCCCCTAATCAAATGGTCGATTTCGCGAAAACAACTGTCCTGCCAGCTCCACCCCAACGCTTTCCTTCCAGTGCCGTTTTCCTTCCTGCTTTATCGTCCATCAACACATTTACGATCGGGTGAAAGGCGGTGCGATTGCTACCGGTGGGGCAGGCAGGCTCACGAACGATTTGGATAGATTTTATTGATCACAAATAGCGAAAGATTTTCCATCCCTCTATCGCTCCTTGTATGTGTGTGTGTGTGTGTGAGTGTTTGTGCCATAAAAATACGACTTCCTGCTGGGGGTTTTTATTTTTCGGATCAATTTTTCTGGTTTGGTTTGGTCGATTCCAACCAAACGTCTCGGAACCGGGCGGCAACATCCCCGCTGCTTTCGCTGCGAGGGACGCTTCATTTTATGATGATTCTTTAGACCCAACCCATACGGCCGGTGGAGAGGATTTGTTGATTGCATTTCTTCGGCTGCTGTTCGCCGTTTCCGGTGTAGTATAGCGGAAACTGCCCGCCCGAAACCGGAAATAAATACAATAAAACTTAAAGACCTCTTTGGCAGCTCTTTTCCACAGCACGGCGGCGGCCTTCGGCGCGTTGACCTTTCGGTGACCTTTTGCGAACGAACGCTAAGGGCAGGCGGAACCCATCTTGTGCATTTGCATATCCGCGCATCGTTTGCAGATTGTGTTAAATTTTCGGCTTTCCTTCGCCGTTGTGCCGTGGCCGTTTCGGTGCGACCTCTGTCTCTGCTTTCGAGCGACACATATGGTACGAATGAAATCCAATTACAGCCGGGGAAAGGGCGTAGCAAAAGTGGTAGGCAGGCAACGTCTTTAGTGCAAGAGCAGTCGTCGAAATCCGTCGAAACACGCACGCTCACACACACAGACACACACATATCGTCCGATTAAGATGCGAAGCATCCGGTGCGGGCCATAAAAAATGCCTTGCCCCTGCTTGCCGCACCAAACCGACGTGCTCAGATGGTGACGATGAGGGAAAATATATTAAAATTTGATTACGATCAGGCCCGATTTGAAACGGTTGTGCCGTGCAAGCAGTGAAACGGAAAATTGAAGTTCGATGAGGAGTGGCAAATGAAAATCGCCCACAGGAAGGGACGCTTTTTTTCTCGCGCTAGAACAGCTTCAAAGTGACACAGCTTAACGATGCGGTTTTATGGCCACGAACGTAGACAAAGTGCAGCGTTGGTGCAATGGTCGTTCGGGCTGTTTTCGCACACGGTGTTAAAAAGCAAACGATGCGCGGAATCTGTCTGGCCAGGCAAAATATTATCTAGCTTTACGATGCCCGCATGTGGTTGGTCCATAAAGCTATTTAGCATACGGTTTGGGGAAGGGATGCTTACATGTCCTTCGAGAAAGAAGATGGTCGAGTACATCGCCAGCAGGGTTTAATGTTTTGATGATAATCTTGCAAAGTGAGCAAGTCTATAGCAGGTTTTCTTCGTTCAATACTGATACACACTGATTGCAGCTGTCAAATGCGAAGACGTGAAAACGATTGATAGATATTGCGGAACGGGTAAGAAACAAAATTATCAAAACAGTTTTTGCTCAGTGTAAAAATAATATTTAAGCTTCTAATTCACTAAATTTTGCGCTTCTAAAATGATGAAATTTATATATACATTAGTATTCTTATGTATAAAAACCTTAACACCTGAAAATAATTTTAGTTTTTCAAGCATACATAAGTTATGTTACCAACGTTTGCGTTTTATTGTAACTTTAGAACATTTCAAATCATTATGTAGTAATAAAAATAATAAGGAAACATTAAATAGATTGATCTCATGGAAAATGCTGTACAGATCTATATGCAATGCTTTTCGCATACGGAAACGATGTATCGGAGATTTCAGAACAATACAATACACTAATAGCCTACAGGAAACATATCGCTAGACATGCAGTTTTCCAACTAAAAAACACTACATGCTAGCAGTCTCCCGAGAGCGAGCTGTGTTTCCGTAACTTTTGCATGTGAAATAGCAACGGGCTGCAAATTACCGTTGGAGCTACAGCTGGAGGATCAAAACGTAGTACAGCAACACGGCCAGCCAACTATGCAACAATGCACCGAACATGGATTTGTTCCCGTTGTGGGATCGGCCACGTATCCTCCTCTGCATGTTGAGGCGAGAATGTATAGCGAACCATGTAGCTGTTATTCAATTACCGTATCGGGTGGAATGCGGTTAGAGGAGCCGGTTCGGGAGAGATGCCCGTGCGGGTTTGTGTAAAGAGTTTGTAATTTAATTCAAAAATTGCGTTCCAAATGTAGAACAAGATATTGTGATGCAGCAGGTTTTTCTTAGAAGTGCTGTAATTCCGCAATCCTTCGAGCTGGAATATATGTGTGTGTGTACGTATTTAGAAATGGAAACAACAACGGTGTACATTCTAAAAACGTGAAGCGAAAGTATAAAAAGGGAGGGAAACTTTTCAAGCTATTTTAATGTGTCATGCTTCAATGGCAAAGGAAAACCCCTTGGAACCCACAATGAATGGCGGATTTTCATTCACTCCTAGACCTTTTGCGAATGTGATTTTAATCATCCAACTGGCGCAATACCGTACCGCTGTTGTCGCTGTTGTCGGAGTGACGGATTCGGTTGGTAAAAAATAAATTTAACAAAACGTTTAGATAAACTTTTTCCGGTTCCGCCACCCTTTCCGTCACGAGCTGGTTGCGCCTGGAAACGGTCTTTAAGGGATAACAAGCAGCGTAGATAATATAAGGCAGAAAGGGCAAACCAGCCAAAGAAAACGGAATTCGAGTTTACCAAAAAAAAAAAAAGGAAGCTTTCGGCAAGCGGACACACCAAAAAAACGCTCGGTTCCGCCACGGGCAGAGTGACAGTTCGGAAATCCTCGTATAAAAGAAAACCCATTAAAACGCAAATCCCGTTTCGCGCTGGGCCTTCCCCCTCCCCAATCAACGGCAATTCATCATTTCCCCTGGGAAAATCCGGCACCATTTTCTGTGTCTCTTTGTTTTTTTTTTTTTGTGAAAAAAGGTACTTTGAGAAACACGGGAAACGGATTAAAACGACGGTCGCTTGGAGATGCGTTTCTTAAAGTTTTCACAAGCCACCATTGTGTGTACGAATGTGTTTGGTTGTGCGTTTTAGTAGCCAAAACAATTTAAACCACCTCTCCCATGGCATTGCTTACATTGCATCGCGTGACCCATAAAACCGTCGCCAAACGGTGGCAGTTATTCAAATTGGCACCGATTGGAATATGCCAAACGGTACGTTTTATTTACTACGCTTTTTTACGACGCACCGTCGTGACGTTGGAAAAGGGGTTGCGGACAGAGTACGTTGCCAACCAACCAGGCCAACGGGACGCATAAAGTTCGGTCGCATCGCGTGCGCAGAGGGGAAATTATCTACCGCCCGAGGGACGCGATTTTCCACGCGTACTTAGGCAACGGTCGTTAAGGCACATTGGGGAAGGGAACGTTCTATTACGATCCAAGCGTTTGATTTACCCAGCAGAAGGTTGCTCCCTTCGCTATTTATGCTATTAATCTCTGCCTCAAGAGATTAGATCCGTACTTCAATCGGAAATCGTGAATGAATTCTTATCTTATTAAATCCCCGCTTCCCTTCCTTTCGCTCCGCAGGTCCAGAATAGCATTCGCTTGCCGTTGGCCGGTCTGGCGCCACCGCGCGTCCTTATGTGTAGTGCCTCGATGGGTGCGGAAGGTTCCGTCACACTTCAGCTGCGGGAAGCGGTACAGGCGCCCGATGCAACCGGTTCGCTGGACGGGGCGCTCACGATCGGCTACCCGGATCCGGACATGCTGGCCGACATGCTGGGCACATTCCAGGGCGCCTCGACCGGTGCCACCGACCCGGATGCGGCCAGTTTCGAGCTGCTGCAGGACAGCAATGGCGGCAGCCCAGCCGGTACCACTACCTTGCGCACTGCTGCCACCGATCCGATCGAACAGCTGGCCGGTGCTATCCTTTCCAAAGTGAACAGCAGCAGTAGCAGTAGTGGCGGTGGTGCTAGCAACACGACGGGTGCATCAACCGTGACGATAAAAGCAGAACCGGGTAAGTAGCAGACTCTCACGGAGAACGTCATAATGGAATTTAGGACGCTTTGTTTTCTCATATACTTTTAAACATTTAAATTTACAGCTTTGATGTGCGGATTGCATACTTTAGTGTAAATATCCGCCTGAAGTTATGCTACCAGTACGTCAAAGTTTGCGTTTTCAAATACTCTTTACCTTTATTTTGTCTGCTTTTCGCTTTCTTAAAACTTTAAAAAATCGTGTTATTTTTTATCTCTCCCAATAACATTCACATTGCCACTTTAACTCGCTATCTCTCCCGCGCTTCAAAAGCTCAACAAGTATCATACGGCTTTTCATGCAGAACCAATAACACCAGCAGTATACAAATCGAACTTTGCGTGTTGGGTTTGTTTGCAAGCCCGTCGCTTTCCCTTCGGATCCAGCGGTCATTCGAAGAGCTCTTAGAACTACCAATTCTGTTGAAAATCAGTGGCCCTAGCCCGGTACAATGTACAATGCACATTGCAGCAACTGGTTAGGAAGCAGTTTACAATTCCCTTTGGTTGGTTGGTGCAACTCCTGCACGAGTGTATCAAATTACACAGGCGAAACCCTTCACTCGATCGTATCAGCCGAGCGCTAGGGTTTCGTGTTTCGTGTTGATACACTGAACTGAAGTGTGAGGAAAGGAGGTAAAGGGCGATGCTGTGCTGAAAATTATTCCAGACTGTTGTTGCCGGAACTTTACTTTCTAATACGATATCTGCTCGCACCAGATTTGTATCTTGTTTTTGTGATAACTCCTGCCCTTACATTTCTTTAGTAGAAACAATGAAAACCATTGAAAACATGAGCTGTTGTGTGAGTTTTTAGAATTTTGCTTTACAATAGCGTTGCGAGCTGCACAAAAACGCTCACGCTCATTATTTTATATCATTTTCACTCCCAGTGCCATGTTATTGAAACGCTTTTTGCATCGTTCAGAAATCGCAAACACACACACACACACACATACACAGAAAAAAACATGCAAGTACGCTCGATGCAACATTTCACATTGCCATGGTTTCTTTGCGATGGTTATTTTATTTCTGTTCCTGCACCACCAGCCAGCCCGTGTGCCATCGAATGTTTATGCGCTCGCCGGACTCATGTTTCATGATTATTCAATATCCTTTCCAGCTCCGGTCCGGCGAGGGTCACTCACGCGCGCTGCAAGATTCACGCAAAAAAATCACCACACCGTTTTTACCCCTTCCCACTTCCATACACGCTGGCGCACCGTACACTGTTTTGTAAAACTATCGATAAAAAATTGATCAACCCACTATGCGCTTGATTTTAAAATGGGTTTGATGGTATGGTCCCGGGCTGCAGCGCTGCCCGCATAGTCCCGGCAAACTGCACACCAGAACATAAATTTATTGAAATAACTCTGCATATCTCCTGCCGTTTCAATGGGGGGATGGATAAGAGAAAGTGAGAGAAAAAGAGAGAGAGAGTGCGAGAGAGAACAAGCCTTCCCTGCCGTACTCTAGAACGCTTCGGACTTGTTACGGGCTCGGAACAACCTTTCGCTAACGGACCTTATCAACAGACCGAAAAGGCTCCGTATCTGTATGTACGTGAGTCAACCACCTACACCACACCCCCTTCCTCCCCAGCAGCTTTGCACACATGGGGGCAAGCATCCGTGTACCGTAGTGCATAAACTTTTCAGCTAGGTTTTATGGTTTTAAAGCATATTTATGTGCATGCACATGAGCTTTGATATCGGACTCCCATCGGACCGGCATATCCTTTCCTGTCGCCCGTCGGTGCTGTATACACAGGCCCACCCCACCTATCCCCCAACCATCCCCCGCTACCCGTTCCGGTGAAACATAACAACACGGACAAATTCAAACCTGTCTGTCCGTTCGTTTTGCTCGGTGTCTCGCTTTTTTCCCTTTGTTTGCCTCATGCCCTCATCGTTCGTGTTGATGTCCGTTGCTTGCACCGTATCGAACCGGTACGATGGTAAAGTAAACTTTGGCTACACGTGCCCGGAACGAGCGCTGGACACTGTAATTGTGCTAACCAACAATAGATATGTGTCTGCGGTCGGTCGCTGTAACACAGGCCCCCGGCACAGTGTGTGCCGGAACGTGTATCTCTCCTTTTTACACGAGACGAGATAAATCACTGCCCACTGACCCTTTTGTGCGGTGAAGCAATTTTCTGGGCAAGAACTTAATTGGGTTTAGATTTATAGGTGGTTGAGGTTTTTTTCTGCGGAGGAAACAATTATTTGCAATTATTTTTTAATTAAATGTTTCATATTTTTAATATGTTTACTTTACTCATGTGAAGAGTCGCACAATTATCGTTGACGCTTAAGAATGTTTTTCTTTTTGAAATACCCTTTAAAGCTATTTCACCACAATTGTCGCTCACTGTTTACGGTCGCTTGAGCTCAGTTAAAATAAATCCTCCTGCGCCGCCTTATATGCACACAAACACACACGCATCCATATGTAGGCACCGGACTATGTGCAGTGGCCGCTGAAGCACGAATGCGAAATGGTTTCCGGATCCGTTTGGGGATGCACCGCCCGTTCCTTGCCGCACATCCTTGCACCCAACCCGTGCATCACTCATAACACGCCCGCTTCTCGGGCCGGTCCGATGTCCGTAGCGCTCGCAGGCAGCCCGCTTTAAAGCAACCTCATGCATATTTACATGCAATGTGTGTACTATTTGCATTTTATATTTATCTATCTAGTTTTGTGAAATTATAAAGGCAAGCATTGCCCGGCCCGGCAGCACACTGTATCTTCCACCACCACACTCATCTACACTCGCTGTGGTTTTCGGTACGGGAAAAGGGAGAAGAATGGGGGTCGAGAAGGAAGGGGCGAATGGTTTGCATTCCATCCTAGGCCGAGGATTTAATGATTATCATTGCATACTCATTTTCCCACCCAAGGTCGTTCCGGTTCCTGGCCCAAGCAGGAAAGTCCCGGAACCGTAACCCTCCTCGCCTCACCACGGGCATGTGGTCATCTCGCATGGTCTCGATCGGTCGGAAGATAATAACCCTTCGGTGGCAGCCACCCGGGTTGTGGGAAAATGGACACGAAATTAATGACACAGATTTTACCCTTTACGCTTCCGCCTGCACCGGAATGGAGACTGGAGGAAGCGAGATGAAGAGGCGTATGCAGGCGCACTAGCTGCACTGTATGCAAATGCACGTGTGAAACATACTCGTGAATGGAAAATGGGAGACGGAGGGAGGGAGCGAGTCAACTACCACACCCACCGTCACCGTCAGGCACCGTCAAGCTCTTCTTCCGCTTTAATGAACATGAAATGTTAAATGTCACGGTGATTGACGTTTGGGACCGGTTCATTAGCGCTGCGGGACCTTTTGCTGCAGGATTTATGCTCATAAATATAAATGGTGGACGCGCTCTTGGGCCGCGTGCGCTTCTTTACATGGGCTGGCCACGGGCCTCATAATCAATGCTCCGGGTCACTGCCACAACACTGGCTGCTCTCATTGAGCTGATGCATGAAAAGCCCTTCGGTCGGGGTTTGAGCTGAGCCCGTTGTGGAACTGTGCAGAAACTGTCTGTGACGGAATTTAATTATTGATTTTCTGCCTAACAAGGCCACTCATGAAGCAGCTGACAGTGGCTGCAAAAGAAGCAAAAGTAATTAGATTTTTGGGAAGCTTTTTTTTCCAGTGTAGCTTTTGTTACTTTACATGTCACAACCGAACTCATTATAGTAATTAATGTTGGAAAGTTTATGTTTCAAAAGGTATGTCAGGTTACGTGACACCTACCACAAACCGCTTGATGATTGGGCAGGTAAACAGAATGTATGAAAAAAGTAATAGCTGTCGCTCGAATCGGTTTTAACTCATTTTGTTATGCATTGCATACTTTTGGGCGCATTGTTTGATTGTGAGCATGTAAAACTTGATAGTGATTATAGTGGATCGAGCGATCTTTTGTTGACTATTCAATCCCATATCTCCACAATAGCCTGTTGTTTGTTCTGGCTTATACAAGCATTCGAAACTATTTTAATCCGCTCTACCCATCAACGGATGCTTCATTGTATACAAATCAGTCTATGTTCTCATGTCAAAAGAGCACATTAAACGATACTGTATGCTTAACCCACAATGGAAATCCAGTGTATTGTAATACTATGAGTTTGTTCTTGAACATCAACCTTGTCGGTAGCATACCAAACCGTTCCAGTACATGGTTAAACATTTTTAGAAGTCATCCGGTGACGCCCTGGCATACCATACCCACGACACTCCGGTCGGATATCGCGTCCCTTAACGAAAATATCACTTTACGTGCCTTACGCTTACCCCATTTGAACGTGGATCACGTCTCCTACGGTACAAGCAACCGTACTTCACCGTACGGCACAATAAACGTAACCTAGTGCAGTCAACGATGCAGAACAAAATAGTATCCTTTTTCGCACTTTTAACACACACACATACACACACAAGCTGGGGCCGAAAAAATCGATTGTTGTGTCGTTTGCTTTTATCTCGAGCGCAAGCATCGTTCGGCATCGCAAGGCAGAAAGGCAAGAAAACTATGCGCAAAGTGTAAACCCAGACACGGTTTTAGCGGCAATCAGGGTGGCAAAGTAAAAAAAACCTGGCGCCGGTCAGCCAATCAGCACAATGGGAAAATTGTGCTTTTTTCCAGTTTTCACTATACCTGACACGGTGATCAAGCTGCTATGGAATCTTACGCAGCGCACCAGCACAAAACTGTGTAAGAAGCTGTGAAAGTGTACGAGAAATTCGCAAATCCACGCTCCAGGTGAAAAGGCAGTGGCTAGAGAAAAAAAAATAACGAAAAAAAACAACGCCATATATACATTCTGGGTTTGAATACTGCCATTTTTAACGATAAATAAATATACGTCAACACGGTGTGCTGAACGCTTCCCACGCCATCAAACAGCCAACGATGTCTGTCTGTGTGTCTCTCGCCCAGAACACGGTGAGCTCTGCTTTGGTTCTATTCGAGCTTGCTCCCGTTCCGAGTCGTGGCACCACCAGCCCTCTCCCCCTCCACCAACTGTATGCGAACAGTGATGGTAAAGCGAACTAGCAAAGCTAGGGATCGGTCAGAACTAGCAGCATCAATATAAATAACGGAAAAACGGAGCCAATTCAGTTAAACTAACGAGTGGAAAAGCTTCAAAGCGAAAGGGCTTAGGGAGTATTGCGAAAGACGAGCTACGGCCCTGGCCACCTAGCCACCGTGTCCCATGTCCGGCGCGAGTGTCATTGTTTGTGACTGGGTTTGCGCCATTTGCCGTACCGTAAGCAAGATGGCGGCGTACGGTTTAGTGAAAGTTGATATCGGTAGGGGTGAAGGTGACCCTTTTTTTCCTTGTTTGAAGTGGCTTCACCTTATTGGGCCATGTTTGTATGAGCTGTACGTAGGATTTTTATTTGATACAAAACTGGATTTATTTTGACACAACTCTGGCACTGTAACTATCGGATTAAGGGAAAGGTCAGATTACATTTGGATGTAGGGAAATATAAATAAATGGAAAAACCAGCTCATGAAAAATATATTTAAACTAATCTAAACCCTTTTGTTATTAGTAAATATATTCCAACGAACCTACCAGTTACAAGTATTGTACATTATACAACGTACTACTTGAATAGTGCTTTTTGTGCATTATTATTCCTCAAAAAAGCGTTTCAAAGTAAATTAAAAATTAAAACCATTTAAAAAATTGGTGTTCAGTCAAACTTTTACCCGCGAGTTATCTCAACTTTCTGAGTGAGTTATCTCAACTATCTCACAAACCAGATTCAGCATAAAGCTTCATGTAAATTAGATCAGTTTTTTGTACACCGGTGCTCTAATGAATTAAATGTAGCAATAAATGTAGCGCCCTAAAGTATGCAACACTCCTAACACTGGCCCCTTTTATGTTTTAAATCAGTTTTTTTTATATGGAGTTTGACATTTGGCGGCGGAAATCATGTAAACACTCCATACAAAACCTCACGCAAAACTAGCTTAAGATTTTCAGCCTAGGGTTTTTTCAGCCTAAAAGCTAGAATTAGTTTCGAGAACCTAGTTTCGAGAAGATTAGTTTCGAGAAGATGTCAAATCTAGGGATCAGCAGTCTATCTCTTTCTAAGCAGGCTTAAAACATGGTCTGCTCACCGAAGCCGCAAGCCAATTATTTTCAATGGATAAAATAGCAGTACCTGTTACACTCACTGTCAAGCAGTGGCTTCAATAACTAAAATAAACTAACGCGTTGTTTGGCGCTAGCAGGCAATGTTTTCATTTGCAATACTGCTCGATAAATGCTCGAAATCTGATACACAAACCAACAACTGACAGGCTGGAAATTTCAGCTTCTGGCTAAAAACATAAAAGGGGCCAATCACGTATTTGTGGCTTAATAGCAACTAAATTTCCTAGTAGGCAACTAGCTTTCCAAGATACATCAAACATCGAATAGCTATCACGTCGGATTGCCATCTTTCTAATTGAAAATCGCCTCCCGATGGTGAATCAATTTAATGGGGTCAATGCAACAGCGCATTGAGCTGCCTCCTCCCACCCTAATGAAGATGAAAAAGAGCTGATCCGGCTGTAATCTTTGTCGGTGTGCATTCACTGGGAAAGGTTGCAATATGCCCTACCACTCCTAGCCAATGTTGCTTTCATTTGCTTCATTAATTACCGGAAAGCTTTCAACTGGTGCACTAGCGGGACCGCTCGATGTGTCGCATACGTTGGAGCCCTAGTTTACCGACCGAAATTAATTTGGATTATCGACTGCACACACCTACACACATAAATAAATACACTCACTGGTATTGACAACGGCTAGCCAGCGCGCACACACAAAAAGGGACAAATCCTGCCAACTTGCCGGTTGCAAACGCTCGATGCATCCTTATTGCATTCCGTTCAATTATCTCTAATCCGGATAAATTCCTTCGCAACTACGACCATCTGAAGTACGGCCACATCAAAGCGACTTTATTTGCCATGTTGGATGATTTTTTCTTTCCCTTTTCTCGCCCTCCCTTCCCACTGCCTCTTTGCCTTTCTATCTGCCCTTGATTTGTAGCGTAGCCAAAAACGTTCTCATTGCCATACCAACGTTCGTTCGTTCAATTGGTTCTCCCTCTTTTTTGTGGAATCTTTCAACGACGACGAGCTAATCCGACAGACGCAATCTAAATCCGTTCCGATCTGAAGTTGAATTCTCGGTACTTCAGCACTGGGCACGGGGAGGGTTAGTCGGAGAATCGAACGAAGAAGGATTAGGAAATCTCATTTCGATAGTTACTCCATTGCAAAGCAAGTCTTCCGGCGTCTCCACTCCCTTCACTACTTTTCCCTCGCGTTTTGCAGCGTATCGAAAAGTCAACCTGATATTGATCGGACTTCTTTCTATCGTTTCCGTTTCCTCTTGTCACACCACCAGGCACAAAATCAAGCGTGGAAAAGGCGAACGTAACCACCAACCTGCTTCAACCGACGTCCACCACCGGCAGCAACAACCTGTCACCCGCCTCGACGGCCATCCTGCATCACGGTACCACGATGGTGACCGTGAAAAGTTCGCCCGGTATGGGAGCGACCGCTGGTACGATTGCAGCCGCCACCAGCCCAACCAGCCTCATCCTCACGACGGTCGGTCGGGCCGAGACGGCTTCCGGTGGTGGTGGAAGCAGCAGCAGTGCATCGTCCTCACCGTCGGCCGCTTCGTCGCCCGTTTCGCTGAGCGGACTGTCCGGTGGGCTGGTGAAGAAACCCCGACCCAAGACGGTATCGCCAACGCGGCACGGACCGCAACAGTGCCAGGTAAGTTGTGGCTGCAACAGGGCGGCTACTTACTCAACCACTAACTGCAATCTCATTACTGGTTGATTGAAGGCGAGTTTTGTCGAGCGCGAGATTGGGTTTTATTACACAGAAATAGATAATGTTGTTGAGGTACAGGTACTTTAGATGCCTCTGATGCTTCATACCGAGATCCTAGATAGGCTTAAAATGCTTCCATTAAGAAGAAAGAGCGATTGGCAATGCGTGCTCTGTTAATGCATTTCAAACCGTTCCCAAACGCTCAAACTCAATTCTTCAGCAAGTACTACCTCACGTAAGCGACCTTCGATAATAAACAATTGAATCAAACAACCTCTAATGGGATGCATAAATGCCACTTCCTCGCAAGAACCATTTTGCCGGCAAAAGCTAAATGTTTTGCCTGGTAGCAAAATTGCAGCCGGCACCATTTTCCAAAGGCCGCATCGAACCAATTCCTTGCGAAGAGCGGGGCGCATACACGAGAGCCATTCTACGTGAGCACACGTCTATGCACCGCCCGCTGATTGCAGCGATACTCCATCGGGCACACAAGAAAACAGAGCCCATCAGGCTGTCTAATTTCAGTTCCATTTCCCACTCTCTCGATCTCTTTCTCTCTTTCTCTCTCTCGCCGTGTCTCTCTTAACATTCAGCGGACGAACGCTATTTATTTAATTTTCCCCTACGTGCCATCGAGCAAAAGCGGATCGGAACGTAAACGGCTTTTGGTTCCGATTGCACGCCAGATCGTGGGGATCCTCGTTTGGCTGATGCCGGTGCTCGGGTACTATGCTCTTGTGCAAATCGTGCATTCAAAAACGGGCACCCATTTATCAGAAGAACGTTGCATAAATGCAGTGAACGAGTGTTAAAGGCTGTGGCATTCAAGAGGCAAAAATGATTAAATTTTTAACGCGCTGCATACATTCAGGCGTTTTTGTAGCTCCTCTTAGAAATATAGCGTGAGATCGGTTAAAGCTTCTACTGCACATTGATTTAAATAGAAATTTAAACTCCTTTCTGCCTTAAAACAGATAACTAAATTCATTCCAGTTACAGCCCAGAAACTCAGATATCAAAAATAAAATAATCCTTCACCAAATTTAGTCGCTGAAACGGTTCACTTCACCCCAACGTGTTAGCATACTCGTGCGCAAATGTAATCGGAACAAGCCAGGAAACGAGAAGGTTTCCGTTTCGCATACCGTGTGGTTAATTTTTCTTCCGTCTTTGCGCAGCCCGTTCGCGGGGTTTCTGCACGATGGGTATGAGTTTTGTGGTTCGCTTTGAGCTGCAAGATGAAACATGAGGTTCCCCGGTGAATGTGTTCGCAATCGTTTGTACTGTGATGATATTAAAATCGTTTAAGAAACGAGCCAAAGCACTTTATAAATATATGTTTCCCGCACACAAGCCCTAACACACACACACACACACACAGGGCGTTACTCTTACCGCTTACCCTGTGATGTGTTTGTGCAGACGGTTTGAACAGACAGGGAGCGGAGTGAATCACTTTAGATGCTTTCCCGTTGCTCGACTGTCTGCAAATGAGCGCTTCCGTGTATGCTTCCCACCCTCCCTATGCTCAACGATTTATTTTTGATCGTACCCTAAGATCCTTACCACCATCGGCCCTCTGCCGAGTTCGATCGGTGGAGCGGGCGGAATTGGTGGTAGAGAAGACGCACAACATTTCCGAAATGGAGACCTCATATCGGTAGCAGCAACTCCACTTATGACGACGGTGAAGTGAAATTTGTCCCTGATTTTATTTGGCTCCACCGTATCTCCGACAGGACGATCTATCTGCCAGCAGTGCGCCTACGAGGCAGCCAGCCTGGCAGGGTGTGCAGCAAATCCATCTTAGCCGGAAAAACGACGATTGCGGAAAACTTCAAAGTAAAGCATTTTCTTCCCCCGGTGCGTTTGCCAGTGGGACGATTTCTTCCCTTTTCCTTTTCTTTTTGCATGCCTCATCACCTCCTCCATCGTCGGCCGTCTCGCTTCACCGTAGGCAGAGATAGCGAGCGATGACGCTAAAGGACGGCTATTTGCGCGAGGGCATGGCAACGATATCCATCCTGTTTTCGTTGCCGTCCCGCGCCGACCCCTTCACCCACCTCCCGAAGGCAGCACCGAACGGTAAACATTCAACAGATCAAAAAGATGTTCATTAAAAAGATGGTGCAGTAAACACGTCCTTTCTCGGAAGGAGTGGATGGCGATGGGTCGGCGTTAGAAAAACAAGCCGAACGAGCGGCAGTGTAGATAACAGGTGGACGATGAGATCGTAAGCTTTCAGAAGGGAGGGCGTCCCACGCCCAGGATACCATTAAATTGAGACGGAATCTCAAAACAAATTTTCAATAATGCAAACGATTCTAATTGCATACATTTAGGGGCAGAATGGTGGTGCGTTTGAAGTGAGGAGATTAGCGTGGATTTGTTTCCATGTCCCGTTTCAATTGTTTTGCAAGCTAAGGGGAAGCTGGCCATAAACGAGTAATGGATGGCAATTCATGAAGCATAATTACAGTGAAAGCTTTAACGGTGATAAGATTAGGTGAAACGCGCGTTTTCGTCTGTTATAAGGAGTTGTCTTTTGCTTCGTGTACTTACCGGCACGATGCTGGAAGTTGTGTTTTTTTTTTCATTCTAATCGTCAACTTCAGCTAAACAAGAGAAGAAAGTGCAAAAAAAAACACAAAAACGATTTTGTTCCTTATTTGCCTCACGAAACGTAGTCCAATCTGCCGAACAGTTTTTCCGGCCGTTCGCTCCGTCGGAAGGCTTGACACCAACCCTTTTGATTAACTTTTTGAACATCCCTGTTTTTCCTTCCGTGTACGATTTACAGGGCGATGGGGGTGCCCTCCCTCTCCCCCCCTCTTTTGGACTGTGTTTGGTTCGTGGGGCGTGCTCCAAGGTCAAATCAAAACGAATTTTCCTCCATTAATCAACCCCCGTACCGCTTGGGATGGCATGAAAATGAAGTTGCTTGCCCGAAAGGAGGCACATCCCGAGGGGGGCTTTTGCGGAAAATAAGGAAATCTTTCTTTTAAGATCTTTTCTTGTTATTATTTTCTTTAAAATGCTTTTGCTTTATCACACGGAGCGAAAGCAGCCAATTTTCATGAGAGGGTGTGTATTTTCGATATTATTTTTGCTTGATAAAATTTGATAATTGAAAAATAGTATATAGCCTTTTCAGTCATAATTTATGTTTTCGAATGTGGTTTGCAGCTTAAAATATCTAAGTATCTTCATCGACTTTTCTCCAAGTTTGTAAATTAGAAAACTACATTCCAACCCCAAATTCCAGTCCATGCTCTTGTATGAAGTAATAACCTAGAAACCTTCATCTCCATCTCCAGTACTTTTCAGTTCTACAAGTTCAACCTTCTTCCCTTCTTTACACGCTCACAAACCCCTTTCAATCCTTCGGCTTTCCTCCCACCCGTAACCATTGAAGGGAAAATCTAATCGGCAGGTAGAGCTCATTTGTAACTTTATGACAACCCGGAACGACGAAACAAACCTGACCGAAAATACCGAGCCTACCTTTCAGCCTCTCACTTTTCGCATCGCTAAGCGGACCTAGCGCTCGGACCAGTGCTTCTCGCTGTCTCGCTCTCGTCACGGGGTGCCAATTTCTTTGCAAAATTACTGTCCTTCAGCACACAGCGCGCGCGCTCTCTCGGCCATCCTTTGATGATGAAAGGCAACTTGTTAAATCCGAATGTCCGGGTGTCCCGGACGACAGGCAACCATTGCTTCATTGACACAGGGATTTCCCTTCTCCTAGCGGGGCTAGCCCCATTCGTGCAGTCGGGGAGAAAAAAAGGCACGAGATTAATAAGGATTTTCCTTTCCGGAGCGCGCACTCAATAGATCACTAGCAATTGAGGGTCATTAATTTGCCCGGGAAGCGAACGGCGCCGAGGGCGGCCGCTGATGGAAGACGAACAGCCGGACAGAAGGGATCATCATCAAGGCTTCCGAGGATGGCGCTTTACCCTTGCGTGGCTGCACTTAACGAGATAAACCATTCGCCAGGCACCCATTTTAAGAGGGCAGGCAGGAGTGGGCTGAACTTTGGCACTTGTTCCTATTAAGCTCAATTTGTTATCGAGGCCCCGCTGCTGTATCGTTCCGGCCGGCTGCATCTGGACCGGTTTCTTTCGCTGCGCGTATTTGCTTTGCCTTTGCTTTGGCCACTTTCCGGCGCCCTGATAATGAAGAAGATTTCCCTAGCGCTGTGATCAGCCGAAAGGGTCGCGATCCGGTGGGTCGTTAGGGATGGAAAACTGCTCAAATGTTGCAATTTATCATACAGCACCGAGTGCGCGCGGGATATTGGGGGGCGTTCCTTAAAGAGTTTGGTCGGCAGTCGGCTCCTCAAACAGTCTAGGTGTGTGTGCCGATTACGGAAGAACCAACTTCTCCCGCAAGCCATTCGAAACATGCGAACGCTTCGATCCTTAATGTGCTGGGCTGCTGTCAGCTAGCGCGGAAAGAAAACAAAATCAACCTAATACAGCTAGCTACAGCCAACCGGTGGTCTTTAACGATCGACAAACGATGAAGGTTAAGGCAACGATAGCATCTTCGGGCTAAGAGAACAGTTGAACTTAGACTGAAACAAAGAAGGAGAGAGAAATTAAAATCTCATTAACAGATATTGCTGCGGGAGGGGTCTTTGGATGGGTGGCGCAGGCGAACGGAGCGAACAGATTCAAAACAATTCTGCTGCACAAAAGTTTCTTCGATTTTATGCGAACTATTCTTGCCCTTGCCTTTCTGGGCCGGGTACGTATTCGCTCGCCAGTATTTTTCGCACGCTCTGCGCAACTGCCGGAATCTTTTGATGTCGATTAGGGCTCTATGCTGCATTTGTCTCCTCTTTTCTCATCCAATAACGATTTGCTAATGATGCTGGGCTGCTGTAGCACTACCTATACGCTTGTATGGAACAGTATTGGAATATTTTTATCCAGAATTTATCGTTACTTTCTTTCCTTTCTAGAGATCACGGTGCTAGACGCCTAAAGTTATGCAAACAGTCTTACACATTTGAATTTTAAAATGTAACATGCTGACTGTTACACTCGAAAGACACTAATACGAGTCTCTTAATTGCATTTACAAACATTGTCAAGTTGTTCTAAACTATTTCTGTTCTCTTACTTTGCTACAACGGTCCATGTAATGTCGGCACCCACATGTTTTCCCAACTCGTTAAGGGACACCTTTCGGGCCCTATATTTCACGGGATTTTCGTGCACTTAAAACGAAATGAAGCTACACCATTTCAACGTTCGGCCCTTCAGCCGCTCCCTCCATCCGCCATGTGTCTTTAATCAATGGTCGTGTGAGCAATCTGGTGAAAGAGGTAAGGGCGTTAAGCCGCTTTGCAAAACCTTCATTTAAAAGAACATTTACGCTGCCAAGCGTACGAGAGCGTGTATTACACGCTCTTCGCAGTAATGAATAGCTTTTCGCTCATATGGCTCAGCAGAAGGCGAAGTAAAGACGGAAGAAGACGGAAAGATAAAAAAAGCACCTACACTCACACAACGAACGCCGGGCTTCTTATCCTCCTCGTCCTAAGGTGCACACGCAGGGCGCTCTTTAGATGAGAATGTACGCTACGGTGGAAATTGCTTCGACATAAATTAAAACTTCCGCCCGCCTTTTAACCGACCGAGCCAGGAAGTGTGTCATTTGTAAGTGTGGTTTTATCCCTCTTCTCACTCTCAGCTCGCTCTTTCGCTACTGCTACGTCCTCGTGGTTGCCTGCGGGATGCGAGCGACTCGGTCTGTTTCGTCCTCATTCTATCTCTGAACTTGGATTTTTATTGTCTCCTGAAGAGCGGCTCAGACAATCATCCGTTTCACAACAAACCCCACCTCGCTGTCCTACTCCCCTCGGGTACTAATTCTTAAACTAACGATTATCCTCCTTCAACCGTTGCTCCCGCACGGACACTGTCCTTCCTCCAGCTTCACCAACACCACCGGAACACCGGAAAGAAGCGGTAAGGTGCAAGCGAGTTGGGATAGTAATTACGGTTGATAGAGCATCAAACAATGCTCGGACCGTGGGGTCACTGGGCGGCACAGGGATAAATTCCTTCCCAGACCGACGCCAAGACAGTTAATGAACTAATAAAAATAAAATGAGAAACTGAACGCCTTCCATCCGGTGCCACCATCATTTTATCCCGTGACGTCTATCGTCTCCGTCGGCCAGAAGAGATGGGTTGAAATATTCGTCCCCCGGACTGCCACAGCATCAGCGACCGGATGGGGGAAAACTATTCCGCAACAACTTCAGCAAAATAGCACGGCGTTAACATTGCTGCAAATGTTGGCACTTGTGCGCAACGGCTCACCGCCCCGCCTCGCCCTACCTCCACCGCTCGTCCACACGCTGATGAGAGCTAATTTACAAAACTGAAAGAAATAAAAATAGGTTCCCGCTTTCTTTCGCCCTTTGGCATATCTTGGTTCAATTCCGTTGGGCGAGCTTTGCTGAAACCCGCTATTACTGAGCTAATAATCATTTCCGAAGAGTTTCATTCTGCCGGAATGATCCCCGGGCGAGCGAGAGAACAAAGTAATTAAGCGTCCAGCCCCGACACTAATTACGAATTCCAGCTAATCGTAGCAGGCATGCTTTCCACCCACTGCGCTATAAATCATTAGTGCGAATGCATTTTCATCCGCTTTTACGTTTTTGATCTGCTTTTGGTTTCAATCAGCAGGAAAGGGGAAAGGAGATGGTTGCACAAAATTGACTCTAAAAAAACTGTTGTGTTATTATTATCATGGAGCTGCAAATGATTGCATTTCATAATTAAGATATTCTCAAAAAGAATTTAATTATTTTAATGATGCATTCTCTGAAATGATATGCGTTTGATACGTAGTAAAAGTAGGATATAAGTTTTGTTAACTTTTTTAAACAAGGTGTTGAACACATATTTTGTACCTCTAGGAGATACATAAATGATCCGATTGACGTACAGTATCGTACACAGAAGCGCTCAATTAACTTGGCTGGCGAACTCAAACGACCTAATTAAATTGTGTTTGAATTAAATCAAAACGAAAATACCTTATTCGAACTAAAGCACACTAAACGTGATTCGAACGAAAATCTTAGATCTTCTACCAAATGGTAACGGATTTATCAGACCGCCCGTAGGCCGCTTCAAATAGCAACCCTCCTAAGTACTTTCCCCTTTTCTGATTATTTATCAGTTTTCAAGTACCATCAACCCCAATTCGAAACAGTGCGAAAGTATTCCATCCATCCATTTTTCCCGCTGCTAATACTTCCACTCTCTTTACAAACAATCTTTTGGCTAGCCTTTCAATCATCATTATGGTACGTAATTGCCGGAAAGGCGTCGAGTTCTTCTGCCTAATGGATGTGCGTACAGCGTACAGAGCCGCACTCAGGCCGGCAAGACTAATCGAAACCTTTTCAATCAATCCTCCCTTCGTTCTCCTTCTGCCGAACGCTTTTTTTTCTCCATGCTAGTCCGCAAAGCTGGAGAAGGTTGGAAAATTGAAATAAAATAAAACTTAGCTACAGTTGCGCACCCGTTGCGGTGGATAAAGTCCGCGCAAAAGGTTCACGCGCCCGACCCCAGTGGCTGGTGGACACGTACACGCACGGCCGAGCGCGCGTAAAACACGCCTAAACCATAACCATCAGGGCTCATCAATAATTCAGCCATCTTGTGCTACAGCTGGCCGCTACTACGCGCCAGGATGTCGTGTAGGGACGAGCGACACAAGAGCAAAAAAATTAAAGGGCAACCCATCCATGCCGCTGATATGCAACACTGGCTCGGGCGCTTTCCTCGGGTTGGTTGGGAAGTGTCCCACACACACACACACACACACACACAACCACCTAACTGGTCACCGGGGAGCCCGGTTGTCCTGCCATCCAGCACGGTTAACGCACACATTACACGCTCTCGATGACAGCCGTACGCGCGCTCACGCGGCACGCACCGGGCACGGCAATCTCATTAAACGGTTCCACATTGCGTGACAGCTAAATTTATCATATTTTCACGCAATCACACCAGCGGGCAACAGTTTACCGCTGCTCCCAGGTGACTTGCGTGTTCCAGATTTTGTCAGACTCACAGACCCACACACGAGCGAAAAAATTGAAGACGTTTGGAGAAGAAGGTTGCGCTTTGATTGTTTGGGTAATTATGTGGTTGCCGTTTCTGCTGGAAGTGAAAATCCAACCCTTTGTTGAGCGATGAAAAATGCTGGCGATGCTGCCGTATGCCATCGATGTAGGATGACATTTTATTCAAGTTTGCTTGCGTTAATAGGGACGAGAATTTGCATCAATTAAGCGCAATTTTTAAATGGAATCTCCACGAAAAGCTGAGCACTTGCAGCATTATCCCTGCACATTCACGTACAGTTTCGTTTGATGCAACACCGTCTCTTCCCATCCGGTCTGTATCCGGCCTCTTCTGCAATGGAAACAATGTAAAGCGAAACCAAGCAAATACACAAGCGACAGCGGCTTACGGCGGTTACATACGGTTTCCGCTGTCTCACCTACGCCGAAGATTATACAGTCCTCACGAAAACCCCCGTCAGCTGTGCCGAACGGAAGCGGATGCTGCTTTTGAAAATGGCTGCTGCTGCTGCTGCTGCTGCTGCTGCTCCTGCTGCTAGAAAACGGGAATTAATTAACGATGTATTATGGGTGCCGCCTGTCCGCCACTCGGCCGTACGTAACAGCCGGTGCGCCATCGACGTACGCTGGCGCTTCCCAAAAACCTCCCAAATGCGATCAGTGTTCCGTCAGGCAGAATGAAGAAATTGGTGCGAAACCTTCTTGGGCCTTTCCCTCTCGGGGGCCTTTCCCATACCCAGTCCATAATGATACCAAACGTCCCGGTGGTTTTAGTTCGAAAAACAGCTTTACAACAGACCTTCAAGTATTTGCTTTACGGGCCTGCCCTGGCAACGCTCCGAAATTGCCTAATCTTCTGCAATGGAAACAATGTAAAGCGAAACCAAGCAAATACACAAGCGACAGCGGCTTACGGCGGTTACATACGGTTTCCGCTGTCTCACCTACGCCGAAGATTATACAGTCCTCACGAAAACCCCCGTCAGCTGTGCCGAACGGAAGCGGATGCTGCTTTTGAAAACGGCTGCTGCAGCTGCTGCTGCTGCTCCTGCTGCTAGAAAACGGGAATTAATTAACGATGTATTATGGGTGCCGCCTGTCCGCCACTCGGCCGCACGTAACAGCCGGTGCGCCATCGACGTACGCTGGCGCTTCCCAAAAACCTCCCAAATGCGATCAGTGTTCCGTCAGGCAGAATGAAGAAATTGGTGCGAAACCTTCTTGGGCCTTTCCCTCTCGGGGGCCTTTCCCATACCCAGTCCATAATGATACCAAACGTCCCGGTGGTTTTAGTTCGAAAAACAGCTTTACAACAGACCTTCAAGTATTTGCTTTACGGGCCTGCCCTGGCAACGCTCCGAAATTGCCTAATATCAAAAATAGTATTATTTCATGAAATGCTTTCGTTCTCTGCATTCGTTATTGGAATTTTATGCCTAGCACGGGGAGTTTTAAGATTTTAAGAGTAACTTTCAGGCCGTATTGCTTGAAAAAGAGAATAAATTAAATAAGTCTAACGAACATAATATGGTAAAGCAAATGGTCTGGACTTATAAATTAAATTGCATACTTTTAGGCGCTACAATTTATTCAAACGATCTGAAATGATGTTATTAAGACGAAAAATCAATGTTTTGATTTTTTTTCATGAAAATCTTTAGCAATACTGCTACTGGAAAGCATTTTCGTGAATAAAACAATTTTAATGATTCACGTTCAAAACAATAATTAATTGGACCACAAAAACAACGCAGAAGCACATCAAACGCTCAACATAGTAGTATATAAATTAAATTCTAATCGTCTAATATACACTTTCTTCTCGGCCAATTATATTTGTCCACCTTAAGCTTTACCTCCCCCTTCCCCGCATCCCTTCCATTGACCGATGTCAAACATTTATGAGTTAACATTTTCCGCCCGATTGCCACTTCGGGCTGCTTCAGGGCTTAATTAAAAATCTCTTAACTCAACCATCATGCCACCGTCAACGCCACCCGAAAGCCCTTTCGCTAGTGGCCGGCACAAGCTGCTCACTTTAACGGACACTTCACTTCCTTACCATCCTTCCCCCGGACGGACTGAAAGTTTAATCGTTTCTAATATCGACAGTATGTCCCACCGGCACAGATGGGCCTGCCAGCCGTTTTCAAGCGAAAAACAAACGCACACACCCACGCACATAAACGATCCGGTCGCATGTCATGCGAGAAGAGAGGGAGTGAGAGAGAGAGAGAGAGAGAGACAGACAGAGGGAATGAAAGCCCGATAAGAGGAAGGTTAAGTCCCATCCATTTCCCTTCCCAGCTGGAGCAGAAACTGGTAATCGGTACCATTTTACGACTCACTGACCACACTGTCCAAGCTATTCATGGCTTTTGGATAGTTTTCGAGCGGGGCAGTGGGCACTACAGGACGGGCCGGGCGGGTGCATGCACAATCGAGCTTAATCGGTCCTGGGAGAAAATTAAAAGCCATTTTGCTGTATCAAACCGTAAAAAGGGTTGTAATGCCATGCGATAGCGCAAGGACCGGGGGTTTGCCCTGTACACGCCCGGGACAGGAATTACTGGCCTAGCGAGTGATAAACGTCACTCCCCTTCTCGCTGCTGCGGCTAACGAACCGGGCCGATAGTTTGGCCGCTGGGATTTCGCAGCCGTTTAAGGGTGGTGGGTACGTTGTTTATGGCACGGATGTTGTCGGTTTTATGAACAAATCTAACAAATATATTAGCCCCCCCTACCCCGACCACTCACTATTTTTATGCTTCACTTGGGCCTGGGAAAAGCTTTAAATCACTTGCTGGGACCGAACACCGAGCGGTGGTGGGTACCGAGGGGCCGAAATAATCGTCTGTAAAAGCGTGCCGTGCGTGCCCGTGAATCACTTTCGCTTCCTGGTTTTGCCATAAATTTTCCCACCTTAATCCTTCCATCGCTTGACCGTCGCACAGGTGAGTGGCCCTTTGGGGCGTATCGTTGCGTAGAAGCGTCCGAGAGACGCCGGCTCTGCAGGGCAGTCTGATCTTCGATCTACTTAAGCTAGTATCTGAAAAGATTCATCTCAAGCGTTTCCATCCGGGTAAGCTGTGCGAATGTAAGAAAATGTTTGCAGGTACAACCATGGGGCACCTTACTCCAACGAAGCTTTCCCCCGTTTGTGTGTGAGGGTTTCTCCCTCCGCAACGGGAGTGAAAATAAGCCCAAAACAAATTTCCGCACACTGCAACCCGGTGGATGTGCTTTCGGGGAAAACTGATAAACCCTGCACGCTGGTACCCGCTTTTAATAAGGCTGGGTTAATAAATAACCGAACGGAAACCAGCAGCCCTGATCCTTTCCGTATCGATCGGCCGACTGGTATTGCTTGTTTTGGGGAAAAAAACGGTTAAATCCCCCCGCACGATATCCGCACTTGGCTGTTGTTTGCTTTAACCTTTTTACAGGTTTTAAGTCAGCCCAAAAAATTCCAAAATTGGATGCTGCATGAGTTTTACCCTTCGGACACTCGCACGTGGTAGCTCCGTACAGGATGGGAGACAATCGACCAGCTCTCCATCTTTAGGCTCCATCCCATCCCCACCGCAAGGCCATTCTGTCGGCACAAACTGCTTGTTTCCCCCCTTTCCGACACTTCTCAAATGAAGTGAGGTTAAGTGGACGTCAGGGTACATGACTCAGGGCTCGTTTCTGCTCCGACCAAACAAACAACTTGCGTGTTCGGTCACTCTAAGGCCTCCAACAAAAAAAAACGAGCTCCACCGTTCACGGATGGGTTTGGCTCTTACAACCAAGTTGCATCAAAAACACGACGAGCTACGGAAAAAGGCGTCGGAAACTAACCGAACACAATGGAAGCTTTCGGAAAAAGTTTCGCTTTCCTGTTGTGTTACTTGAGCAACCCGTGGCAAGTGAAAGGCCACTTAAAAGACCGTTTTTCCTTTTTCGTGCGCCTTTGTGGGCTTCGAAACCGAGCGACCAGGTAGGCGGCCTTCGTGATGACGGTGTGGGAAAAAGAAACATCCCGTCCTTTGCAAAGACAGTCGCCGACAAAAAGAAAGGAAGCGGATCGCTACATATGCCTTCACAACAATGACCTTTTTCCCCCGCCGTCGAAGGTGCGTAATGCCCACCCCAAGAGCTGCGTCCGAGTCGATTCAATACCCTTAAACACTCGCCCAAACAATTGTTTCATTTCATGGGGCGAAGATCAGGGCCTGGCTCTACCTCCACGCTTCCCCAAAACCCCGAGGACAATAAAGCACGAGACCTCTCCGAAGCACTTCGGTGTTTGGGGTGAAAGCGACGAATGGCAACGGACCGGGCAGGCGTTTTTGTTTGAAATGACAATGGAAATGGTCGGCCGGTGTTTCATTTTGTTTTCGAACCGGCAAAGGCACGCACAAAAGAAGCTTTTCCTCGAAAAGGGTCTCGGTGAAAATACAAACTCAGAGCGCAGCGTGGCAAAAACACATTAAAAATGGGAGTTTCACTTGAGCAAGATGGAACCATGGGCGCACAGATGCAAACGCCCGACACGCACCGGCAACAATGCGCATTCTTTCCCAAATAGGCGAGCCCTTTCGAGATCGGTTGTGGGACATTTGTTTCCCAAAATATCCTTCACCATGTTCACAAAACCAAATCAGTTTGTCTGTGTACGATTGCAGTTGATTGTTCGCTCAAAGGTCGCATCATACATCTAACGCTTTCCGTGCCTTCTATTCCACAGGTCTGTAGCAAAGTGTTTGGAAACGCATCCGCCCTTGCCAAACACAAGCTAACGCACAGTGATGAGCGCAAGTACGTGTGTGGCATGTGCTCGAAGGCGTTCAAGCGGCAGGATCACCTGTAAGTAGACATTTCTATTCTTCCTTCTTCGATAGTCGATAGTCCGCTAATCGACAACCGGTTTTCCTCCTCTCCCGAACAGCAACGGTCATATGCTGACGCATCGGAACAAAAAGCCGTACGAGTGCAAGGCGGAGGGCTGTGGCAAATCGTACTGCGACGCACGTTCGCTGCGCCGCCACACCGAGAACCATCACAGTGCGCTCGGGCTGGGCAACTCGTCGGGCACGGCCAGCCCCGGTCCAGTTGGCAGCAATGCGGGACCACCGGGTGGACTTAGCCTGTCACCGGCAACGGCAAGCGGTAAGTGTAAAGATAGTGTTCAAAAGCAGTAATAAGCTAATTGTGCCGTGCTGATTGCATACTTTTAGGCTGAATCAGGATCATAAGCTAAGAGACCTGATAAACAGCAGGATATTATTCACAACAACTGATGGTTTTTTCTTTTAATACTCAACGCATTTTATTTATATCCGTTTTAACATTCCTTTGTATGTAGTGCTCCGTTTGGTGTAATAATTGCATACCTTTAGGCGTGTTCCAATTGAATAGAAGAATAGCATGTTTTTACTTTTCACGGAATCCAACATAGCGCACCGTTTTTCTTGTATGAACTGCATGTAATGGAATCTCATTTCATTGTACGATCCGTTGCTACGAACAGGGTGCGTTATTTTTAGTTTACACGGTACAGCATTCGCCGAACTCCACACCGTCACGAAAGCATACATTTCGGTGCATACCATGCTCGGCGGAAATAAAAATACCCTTTCAAATAACGGAACAAATTCCGCTCTCCAGGAATCAATTAAAACAGAGAACATAATCCTTTTAGTTCCATTTCGCTCGCAAGCGTCCTGCAGCGTTATGTTTGATCGGAATGATGCAAGGTACAAAAATAAATCTATTCGGCAGAATTTGTTCAACTATCCACGTTATCTGCAGACCATTAAAATGAATCTGGTGCTACTACTAACAAACCGTTTGTTTCCCAACGTTCCCAACAAAGCAACACTATTCCAAAAAACGGAAAACACACTAATTTCAACGAAACGAAACATTTTTAATGCCAAGTAATCAGGTCAGTCAATTCCCGTGTGTGACCTTTCCTCTGTTTAGTTCCGTTCACATTTTTTTTACGTTCCGTGCTCCTCCACCCGAACTAAACAGGCAGGGAGTGTCAGAATTTGCGACAACCAACCAGTTTGGTGCGTTTTGCCGATTCGTTTTCGATGCGGGCCACACTTTTGTGCGAGTGTGTGATCGTCCTGCTTGCCCCAACAGAACCACAAAATCACACCTTCCAACCCTTTGTGTGTGGGGGAGGGAAAGGTGGGGGGCAAGAGTTTTTCACGATGCCAGAGGCAGGTACGTGCAAATGTGCGATTGTTTGCACAATTTTGTGCCCACATTTCTGCACGCTTATTTTCACAGATAGCAAAGCACCGGTGGGCCAAAAAGGGGCGAAGACTGCGGGCGGAAGCGTGGTGGTCCGCTAGTACAACAACACAACGGTTCGGTTTTGTTCGTTATTGATGATTTCATTTTTCACTTTTTTTACCGTAGTTGATTTTGACGATTAGGAAGGAGGGAAACGAGAAGCTTTTGCTGAGGTGCCAAACAGGTCCTGCTGTACTCCACAACGTCCCAGTCGATCTGGAATAAAAAGTAGAAAAAAGAAAACCACTTTTCGAAGGGATTTTTTTTTTCTTCTGTTGTGCATGTGTGTTGCTCCCCAGTGAAAAGTCCCTCCCCGTACGAGCACTTCTCACGTCCTGCTGACGTAGCGTTGGAGCTGATGCTGAAGATGGTGGCAGCACACACAAAAAAAGGATCAAATTGCTTACGAGCGCCTTTCGAACACAGGTACCAACCCTTTGTGCGCGTGTGTGTGTGTGTATGTTGGTGAGCTCGTTCGTGATACGTGAAAAAGAAACGTAAAGCTCCAACCGGTCGGGCGGAGCAAAAAACCGGAGGGGCATATCGGGAAAATTTGATTGGTGCTGACAGTTTATTGAAATTGAATGGGATTTTCGGTTTTGCGCCCGGTGGTGGAGAGCCCTGTGGTTGGCAGGGAGCGGCGAATGCAAAAGCTGGCAGCCAACCATCGGGGCCAGCAACATATTCCCCGATCATACAGGCGGCAGGAAAGCATCCGAACCAAACTTTCAACCATTCTATCGGTAGCGATGCTAGCAGCAACAGCAGCACCTTGGCTCAATGGTTTTACCAGCGCACTTTTGAGATAAGTTCCGAGTTTTTGCCTTCCTCGCTGGGGGGGGGGGGGGGGTGTAGCGGCAAAGCGGCGATTGCAAAATTTCCAAATTTGCTGATGTGTGTCGGAACGAGCGGTGAGCCAAACGTCTGAAAGTGACGTGTGGATTCGTTCGATTTCGACAGTTTTTTCGTCCTTCTTTTTTGCCCATTCCGTTGGAGTGCTTTCGACGTTCTTATCCACGGCTCTGTGTGTGTGTGTGTGTGTGTGTGTGGAAAATTTTATCTCACATGAGAGCTTTTTTTGCCGGTGGACTGCGTGCGCACCGGAGTAACTCAAGCGTGCTTCGTCGGTTTGCATTCGCAGCCGATGGACGGGAAGAGAAATGTGTTCAGCGAGATAAGGTGAATAAAGCTGATGATTCGTGACGCTTAGCAGGGCTTCCAGCAGTTGGCATTAAAGCGTGTCTGATGGAGTCTTGAAATTGGCTCCAAGATGAAGATAAAATCTGCACTTTACTAGCGAGACTAGTTTTGAAGGATAATCCATTAAGTTTCTTGAACAAGATCAGTATACAAAAGGAAAGATTTTGTTTTCGCTCCTCATTCTGTTTGCAATCAAATTATAATTCCATACTTTCTCTCACCCGTTACAGGCGATGCAAGCTCTCCGCACGGTGCCACACTGGTGCAGTTCACGACCACCACCGGCAGTGGAACGACCGGCAGCAGCTCTAGCAGCAACTGCAGTCTTTCGAGCAGCAGTTCGAGCAGCAGTTCGAGCAGTAGCTCAAGCAGTAGCTCAAGCAGCAGCAGCAGCAGCAGCAGCAGCGGAAACGTCAGCGATTCAAGCTCCAGCTGCAAATCACCGTCGCCCAGTTCGCCGGCACCGGGCACCGGAAATGAGGGCCTTACCCGCCAACAGCTCGATCTAATTTCCCAGATCATGCAGCAGACGAAGCAAGCAAATGCAGCAGCAGCAGCTGCTGCTGCTGCGGCTGCGGCCTCCACTGCCACCGCCAGCTTAACGCCGAACGGTAGCAGCTCGGGACAGTCAACCACCGCCAGCCAGAAGGTCCCAGTACGACCCCGAACTTGGAACATGCAGGTAAGCTTTGCCCGGCTCCCCATTCCGCTCGACTAATCAGCACTAAGCGCTACGGAGCGACAGGAAATGTGTGCACTGCGCGTCCTTTAATGGTCGTTAGGCCGCACGATGGTAGCATCAAGCATTTTAACGACACTTTTACCGTCCTGGTTGGTCCTCCGTTGCTCCTCGCGAAACCTCCAGCCCCACCAAGGAGGGTAATATAATTCTTACCCCGCTGTCTGCCGTCCAGCACTCAGGGATAAAGGAAAAGCGTCCCAATGTCCGTTTATTTCTGGGGTCCTTTAGCTCTCTCTCTCTCTCTCTCTTTCTCTCTCTCCCAGTTCCGTTCCACATGCAAACGGATCTTCGTGCTGCCTCCTGCGAAATGGATGCCATTATCATATCCTCATATATCCAGCGAACGAGAGCGGACCATCCGCTCGGGGGACATCCATGCGGTACCTTCGCGAAACGCGGAAAGCGCATTTGGTCCCGCCGTCGATGGCTTCTTGCGCCGTGCGGATAGACTTGGGAACAATGTCCCGGTGCTGTTTTGCATTTTGATGTGGATTCAAGTTTCCGCTTCGTTCTTTTCGATTTGAGTGCGGCGATACGGCGCAACAACAAAAAATAAACCATTACGAAAGGAGGGGAGGGAGGGAAGGGCGGGGTGGCCATATCGCAATGCAAACGATACACCGTGTATTTTCAGCCACTCGCTGTGTCCGGCTCCAACAGCGTTCCCAATGGGATAGCTACCATCCCATCGCTTCCACCCGGCTTTCCCCGCTCTTCCCGAATCGCTTATGCTCTCGATGACAATGGGGGATAGCGAACGATGTTTTATTCATAATTTTCTCTACCACCCACACACACCCACACACACACACACACACCCATACACACACGGTCCATTTCGATGGCAACGGTATTTGTTCGCGTTGGGGATGTGTGTCCCGTTTTTTTACTTCTTCGCTACTTTGTTTTCCCTCGGCAGCTTTTTTTTTTGTTCGATCGTTCAAGCACACTCCGAACCGTCGACTTACGCTATCGTCGCCGCTGTGTGCTTCGATTGGCATCATTGTTGTGTGTGTGTGTGTTTGTGTGCTGAAAATGGTATGCTAAATCAAAATGGCACAGCGCAAGCCCATTAACGCTCGACGGTTGGCACGCATTCAATGCGCGATGCTGCACAAAACCCTTCCAAGCGAGCATTATCGCCTCGATAGCTTTCAACCGCGTGTGGCTGTGTGTATTTTTGAGCTAGGTAGGGCAAAGCAAATAGCTGTAGTAGTTCTTCTTTATTTCTTGGAATTTGTAGTGAGAGATCGCACTGCTCTACAGAAAGCAAGTGCATTTGGCACTTGTTGAAAATGCGCTGACAATATACCTTCGGTTGCTACGGTTATTGATTACGAGCGTTTTTCGTGGAAGAGGAAGAGACCATGCAAAAAGACATGAATTGTTTTTAGATAACATAGTTTTCGGAACTAATTTTAAAGAACTTTAGAGTGAAAGAATAGTTAGATAACATTTTTTTGTACCAAAGTACGTAACTCGTTTTAGAGTCTTTGTTGATCGTGAGCTTTTGAACTGTAAATAACGTTTTAGCAGTACATTACCCCCTTCGCGAATGCTTATGTTGAACAAATTGCATACATTCAGGCGCCAAAAGCTTTAAGCCATGGAATATATCTTGTCATGGAATCATCATAGGATTCTAAAAGCCGAGGAAAAGGATCTGAGTTCATATAGTCTTCTTCTTCTTCTTAGCTGGCACAACAACCCCTGTGGG
>KB671703.1:0-10960 GCA_000349105.1 Anopheles epiroticus
AAGTGAAACGACCCACAAAACCCTTCTTCCCTTACCCGAGTTCAAACGAAGAGAGCGAATGGAAGAACGTACAGAAAAGAATGAATAAAACACACACACACACACACACACACACATCAAAAACCAGCTTAGGAAAATGTCAAAAAGAAAGAAAAGCTAGAATAAACGCACAGCAGCGTTTAGGGAAAACTCGCAAGCGCAAACGTTATCAGGGATCGGAAAAGTAGACAGAACCAAGCAAAGAAAAAAAGAGAAACAAACACTGAGTAAAAGAGGAAAAACAAGCAACGCACACTCGCAAGTCAACTTTTTGACTTATGGCCGTCCCATTTTTTTTTTGTCGGTGCTGTTGATTTTTCCACCCCAGCTTTTCCACTCGGACTGTGTGCCTTCGAGTTTTCGTGCACTGTCTCGCTTGCTCGCCGCTAGCGGATCGGTTGTCGTTGCCTCTTTGCGTTGCGGATGAAAGGGGCAAACAGGCCTTTTATTAGGAGGCAGGGCAAGCGGCAGGAGATGATCCGCCTTCGCAACATTTGCCCAACATCGTTACTCTAATTATTCGCCTTTTTCACCGTTTCGTCCTACGTCAGCTCGTTTGATTAGTTTTTTTTTTTTGCTCCTCCTTCCCCCCGCCTCCACCCCGTCCCGAGCTGCTTTCCACTCCACTGTACCCGCGCGCTAGGTAAAAATGCGTTAAAAGCGCCGGAATCAGCGAAATCCGGAGTTTTGCGGATCTTGCCCTTTTGTGTAAATAGCGCACCGGCACGCACGCACGCACGGGAACTGGGCCGGGAAGTTCCGACGGGGGTCTCTCGGCAGAACTCTGTTAGCAGCCAGGCCCACCCCCCTCCCTCCAGGCGGCAGCGGCAAGCGTTCCGCAGTCCTTACGTTCGCTGCCTCACAAGGAACGTGATAATATTGGATTTGCATTTTAAATATTTAATATCGGTTTTCCCTTTCGTCCCTCGCCCATCCCGGTGCTTCAACGTAACGAGGGTATGCGATGGGTAGCGCACAAACTGTCAAGCAGGAGTGAAGGGACGGGCACACAAAGTCCCTCAGCCAAGGGATCTGGCTTTCTGACTTTTCCGCCTCGGTAAAGTAATTTTCCAAACAGTGAAAAGTGAAATCAACCCCTTACGCTCTCTCTCTCTCCCTGCTCACACTTCCATTCCCTCAGTCTGCTTGCCCGGAGTGGCCGCTGTGGATTGCTAAAACGTGGCCCAAGGAGGACAACATTGAGAGTGCGCTGGAAAAGCGACCTGTATGCGGGCGGCAATGGTTTGGTGCGAAAAATGGGAAAGCAATGTTTAAATTTGGGCATTAATTATGTTAGGTAAATTTGTAATTTGATGCCACGCGGGGAAAGATGGGCACCCGGGCGTCGTCGATTAGTGTGCGTGCAGCGGCCTGCCCTGACGTGTGACGTGATTGTCAAATGAATAACAATTACTCCGGCGGGGTGCGTGAGCGGAAGGGCCCAAGCGCACGGCGGGAGAGTTGGAGTGTTTGGAGTTAGAATAATTTATTCTAATCAGTGCTACGTGTGCCGGCTTCCTAAATGAGCAAACAGCACCGGTCAGGGTGTGGGAGGAGCCGTGCGTGCGCAGCCAGGAGCGCAATTAACGATCGCCGCGACTTTATTGGCAGCATTTTTGCTGATCCGCTCGTAATAGGTAATTGTGTACTTTTTGAGGTGTCCTGTTGTTTTTCTTTCTCCCTCCCTCTCTCGTTACCTCAAGGACTCTTCGTCCTCATTATCAGATGCAGGGGTTTTTTTTTTGGCAAGTACACTTGGCAACACATTTCACACTGTCAACGGTTCGTAAGTTGATAAATTTGAAAAATCGTCCCACCGCAAGCGTCCCGTCCCGTGTCAAGGACGTGACGGCTGGAAGCTTACGGCAGCAAACAAAGCGCCCGAGAGAAAGCGCACAAGAGTATCAAATTTTCAGCATAATTACCCCTTATCGATGAAAAACAGCACAATAGGATGAGGAAAAGACCTCACCCTCCTCCCCCTCCTGGGCGTGGTGAGGAAACGCGGTGTAACGGCAAACAGACGGCATTGCCTTTTTGGTGGCCACCGCCCTGTTTGGCAAGTGATCGAGGGAAGGATAATATTACAGCTTCCCGCTTCGAGCAGCAGCAGCATCCGAGGACCAAGTCACGACACTCTTCCACCCTCTGAGCTGGTAGTGCTCCGGGTCTTCTTTTTTTCCTATCGTTCCCTCATTTCAAGGGCTGCGTCGGTTTTGTTGAGTTTGCATTCACAACCCCTCCGAAATAAAGCGGCAAGTCCTGGGAAGTCCGACGGCCCTGGGAGGAAAACTGTTTGTTTGCGTAGGAGGTTGGTAAATCTCCGGGACACGGCGGGAAACCCCTCCCCACAACGGGGTGGCGGGGGTATTTGGTTTGTTTGCGTGTTTGGCCAAGAGATAAAGCAGATTTCGGGTGCATTTCATTCCATTCCATCTTGCTCGGGGTAAGCCCATGGCTTGCTGCTGCTACTTGCCCCGATAATACGTATTCTCGGCAGGCTAGTCTGTCCCTTAGCACGTGGGACGTGGTGCGTGCGTGCGAGACCTGACTTTAAACACAAGCTGGGGTGAGTCTGCACTAACAACAAAACAAAAAAAAAACGAAGCGACTAAAGCCAACAACCAACTACGCAAAAGGATCACGAAAGTGTTTTATCGCGTAAATGGCATCGTTAACGCGGTTCCCGGTTTGTGCGTCGTCCTTCCGAGCCGTAGCAAAGTGGGGTCGGCGGGAAGCGGGGTGGTATAATGGTAATCTAAATCTAACGGCCTGTAACGGCCATTTGCGCCACAGCAAGTGTAAAATAATTTTATAATTGAATGTGTACACTTCTGGTGTCGTCCGCTCCGCACTCTCGCTTCGTATCTAATCCTTTTTGAAGCCGGGACAGCACACATTGGCATAGGGCGCCCTCGGATTTGGGTTTGCACAGTTTTAGAGTTTGGCATTAGAATAATTACCTCACCGGGTCCGGTTTCGGTCAGCAGTGAACCGTGTGTGTGTGTGTGTGTGCTGCCTTTCTCGGTGAACCATTACACGGAGACTGTCCCTTCGCAGTCCGTCCCCGGGATTGATCAATGGCCCGAAGCACAATCAATCTTCATCCACCATCCGGCGACACATGCATCTCCCCTCGTCCTTCACGAACGGCAGCGCAAATGGTGTCCACCCCTTTAATCCCGCCGTATCCGATGGCATCATCAGAGAGAGTGAGTGGGTGAGCAGAGCGACCATGAGAATTGATGTTCATCCCCGCACACGGCTTTATCCAGGAATTCCCTTTCACTGTGCGTACTGATAATTGCGTGCGTGGCGTTATGGCCACTCCCGATGGATAGATTGCGTTTGCCAGACGCTGGTCCGCACCTTCCACATCCTTGCCGTGTAGCTCCACCGAGCCTGGGAAGTGCAATGGTTGTGTTGCCACCGCCGTTGACCCTTCGCCGGCCTGGTGTCCCCTGTTCTGGCTGATGGCTGCAGTCATCCGAAAGCAGTCGTATTACAAGAAGGGCTAAAGCAGAACGAATTGCGTATCACACACACACACACACACGGGATGGACAATCCCCGGACGTGTGTGTCGTGTGCGCTACGGACTCTACCCAAAACGATGAAGTTCGCATTTGCTGCGGACTGCCGAACCCTGGATGGAAGTTGGAGAGTTAATTCTCCCTCCGGAGTTGGTGTTAAAAAATTAAAGGAATTCATTCGAAACAATTTCCCATTTTCCGACCGGCACACACACACACACACGCACACACTGCGAGCAGTTGCTGATTCACGAATGGGCCAGTGGCCATACTGGACACTGACCGGTGCTGCACAATCCCCATCGGAATAGTTGAATTTAGTGCGCTGAACCGTATCGAATTGTGTGTATCGATATCGATCTCTTTCCGAAATGTGCGTGTTTTTTTTCCCTCTCAGATGGAAGGGACGGAAAAGGGGTGGAAAATGAGATTCCGAGATAGGAGCGTAGGGGGTTATGGGCACTGTGTGTGTGTGCCAGCGTCAGTTCATCGCTTGGACACCGCAACGGCGTGTGTTCCGAGCGTAAGCTGATAAAGGAAAAAACACACACTTTCTCCCGCCCTAAGCGGTAAGATCCTTCGGGCGGACCGAACGGACCGAACGGACCGAACGGACCGACCTGGCCGACCGACCTGTGAGGATGGCGCCCTATGTAAATTGAAAAGGGTTTTATGTGCCTCCTTCAAGAGCGCACCGATAGTTTGGCATTTTATTTCTAGTTTTTCGATTTGCCTTACCGATTGAGCGCCTATTTTACGGCGGGCGGCGTGCGGCGTGAAAACAGCAGCCGCCCGTTGTACTATCAAGTCATTACAATGAAAAAGCAATTTAATCACTGCATTTCGATCAGACCCGGAATGGCGCGAACGGGGGGGGGGTTGTTTTGCCAGCGGTTTGGGTTAGGTTTTAGTATGTTTTTAGCACGCAATACACACTCTGGCCAACGGGGAACGATGTTGTAAGTGGAGTTTAATATCGTAAGCAATTGGGCAAAGCGGTTCCGTACCACACCCGTACGGTTGTGGGGCACGTTTTCGCCTACCTGTTGGGAGGACGACGTGCAAACTCAACAATGCCCCATTTAGAGCATCGAAGTCTGCACACACACACACACACAAGTTGCACAAGTGAAGCGATTATCAATACGATATTTATGTCTCTTTTTCTTCTAAAATGTTAACGTTAAGCGTGCTTTTGAAGTGACTTTAATTGGGTAACGCAATTACAGCCCAAAACCTCAGCCCAGTGAAAAATTTGACACAAGGACCACTTCACTGCACACAATCCACAATCTGTCGAAGGACATCCGCACGGTGGTACGCCAACGGGGTACGTCCCTTTCCACCCTGGCAGCAGGAGAAGAACATAAAATGCGCATAATGGGCACTCGTAAAATTACGGAAATGCGATGATGGTGCCCTGTAGCCTCCGCCGCTGCTGTGGCTAAACTTGATTTTCGATTCCGGCAAAACGCACGGCACTTGTAATGTGCCCGGGAGCGTTCCGCTGCGGGTTTCGTTATTTCCTTCGCTTACGCTCACCGAACCGAGCGGGTTACACTTTAAGCACCTCTCTCGCGCAGGGTTTGATCGATATGAATGATTGTAATCCAATTTGTTCGAAGCGTTTACAATTTATGCGCGTTCAAAATTACCTCGAGAGTAGTAGGGCGTACCAGACCAAGGGAACGCTGCTTCCCCCCCCCCGTTCGTTCGAGGGCGTTTTGTCTTCCGCCTGAAAGGGGTGGTGCGCCTGTTTGAGCGAAGGTGGTTGCAAGTGGTTTAATTTCATTTTGACCATTCAAACGCCGGTGGGGCGTTCGTTTCGAGCGTTTTTTTTTCTTGCCACACTTGAAGTATTGAGTTTTGTACTGACACTGGGAAGGGCGGGTTGCGCGTAACCACCATCAAATAGCATGTTCGATTCGCTCAACTCCCGCCAAAATCTGCGACCCAAAGCTCTGAAAATTCAATTTTCTCACCACGCCGGAATACAAAACAACGTTCTTTTGCTGATATCCGCCCGAACGTCCCCTTTGAGGGGGGGGTGGTCTGGCCAACGCTTTGTAGGCTGCGTGAAAAGTTTTTCAATTTCCAACACCACCTCCCCCCCCCCCGCCCTACGCTTACCGTGCTTTTCGTGGCGGGGTGGAGGAGGGGCTGCTTTATTTATGCGATTTTTCCAAAACGAATTTTTAAGCACTTCGGGCTATAAATTTCATCGGAGCCGCTTCTTCATCCGTGGCCCGCGCAAAGCAAGTGGACCCAAGTGGCTGTTTTCTTGGTGGTTTGTGGCTTCTTCGTCGGCCGAGATTTGGAAAGGACTTTTCGGTGGTCTGTCTGTGTGGTGTGTTTTGCGCGAACAAAAACCAAAACAAAAAAAAACCAGAACGGTTTGATCAGGCTTTACACTTTCTTTGGGAGGGTATTGAAATGAAGGAAGAAGTCACCTTTGCACGAGGAATGACAATTTGTGCATTGTTTTTTTTTTTGCCTTTTTCACCGCGAAAGTGCACGGGAAAACGGAACGAAACATTTGCCAACCCATTGCACGTGCGCTCGGGAGTGCGCAACGCAGGCGCGTGTGATTAAAATTCCAACTCACGAGACCATCCAAGAGTGGTACGCACCAACGCAAAATGAACGTTAAAACTGAGTGTGTTTCCCCCTCCCACCCCCCCCCTCCTTTTCGTCACGAAACATCTTGAGCGGAGGAGCCGAAGCAGAAGTACGCTCTCATGCGTCCGGTACACACCGAAAGTTTGCAAATGAAGCTGTAAAATATGCTACACCAGCTACTCCTCCTTTCCGCCACGCAAGAACTTCTCCCCGGGACTCCCGGAGGAGTGCCCCTGGAGTGACAAACGGTGTTGCTGCCACTGTGACAACTACTACCAGTGTTACTTTAAGTCGTTGCATTTTGTATTTTCAATGCATAAATTTGCAATTCCTATTGCACCGTTTGTGCCACAGAGCTGTGGTTCAGGCGCCTCCGGCCACTTTTCGGCGTACCTGGGCTGTATCCATGGTGTGTACGCATTCGCATTCATCTTCGTCTTCCGCTGCGTTCCGTAAGGTTTCCTTCACGGCAAACCCCCCGAAGAAGGATGCCTCCGGGAAAGGGCTACCGAAGACGGAGCAGATACGCTCTCCGTGCCCAGCTGAACATCCGAAATGGACACAACACGTTGGGGCTGGACGTTTTATCTATCTTCCGACTGTTTGTACACGCTTGCTCGGTGGTGCTGCCGAGCTGCTCTTACCCCTTTTTGTGCATGATGTTATCACCGAGCGATTGGGCAAGGAACGGGGTAGCGCAGGTGGAAGTGCTTCTCTTACGCTTTAACGCGCCTCGGATGGCCTTGGGCGGGACACAACGAGGGGCGCACAAACAAGGATGCTGCGGTCCGGTGTCGGATGAAGTTTATTGCATTCTCGGGGCGGGTAGTAAAACCGGGTGCTCGTCGTCGTGTCTGCATCTGCAATCCTCCTCCAGCAATAATGGGCAGTGCAGGAGCGCCCCCGGTGGGCGACAATGGCACCACTCGATGGCATTCCACGCCGACCGACGACAACGACGAATTCGGGCTCCATTCGTTATGCATTAGGCCCCATTAGTCCGCTCCGCTTCCCTGGGCCCTGAAGGCGCACCCCGACCTGCCTTCATCAGCGTGATCGTTAACCCCGGCCCGGCACACTCCACCCGCCGACGGAAATGGGTTCGAAATTAATGTTTGCAAAACCAGCATGCCCGAAAGCCTGTACGACGCCGGGTACACACACACAACACCGGCTGAGAAGAGGTGCTAAACATTTGCTTATGCTTTATCTGCTGCCCCAACGGCGGGCCGCGTTGCAGGTGGAAATCGGGTGGAATTGTCCAGATGCTGGACACGAAATTGACAAGGCTTTTTAGAGAGCAACAACACGTTGGAGTACACACCATGCACATGTTCGTATGAGGGTTGGAAGTCGAGTGATCAAGAGCACACGGCAAACTATCACTGATAGAGCAGCACGAGACAATCGAACATCGAACATCGGGAGGTTCCGGACGTTCCGGCGGTGTCTCGTCCGGAGAGAAGGAGGACATGAAAGCTGCGTGCAATTGGATCCGAGGAACGGTTGCATCGCATTTGAAGGAATTGCACTTTGTGAACTATCAAACTGAAGCTACGACACACACTCACTCAAGCTGTCAAGTTTGTGCAGAAATGTGCTTAAATCCCAGTTTTAGCAAGCATGTCTTTTTCGAGCCGACACTCGAACAAAGCCTTCGCATTGAATCGTTGCGAAGCGAAACGTTGCGCTCGACAAGCTGCAACAAGAGTTGTGCAGGTCCAAATGGCGAAAGTCGAACGACGTCGCATATGTAGAAAACTTCCCATCTTTGCTCGCTAAACTAATCAATTCGTACAGAAACACGTTTCCAATTATTCGCTACATCATCATCCATTTTGACGGGGCTCTCGAAGGGCAGCAGCAGCCGGGGCGAGTCTTTGTCACCGACAAGACTGGTGGATGCGTGGGAGGGGGGGGGGGGGGGTAACAGGGGGTACGTGTGCGTTCCGACTAATCCCGTTTGCATTTCAGCCCCTCCAGGCGTGGCGTTTCTCTAAATCCAAATCCAAGGCCGTGGCTAGGTGACTATAGCTGCGCAATGTTCGATTGCATTTGCATATTAGTGCTCAATAAACACTCTTCGGAATAGGTGGTGCGGGAAGGGTGCGGGAGTGCAGCAAAGGCAGCACCAGCAGCGTCATCATCATCATCCGTCTCGATACTGCAACCGAACCGAGGGAAGCAGGTTTCGAGCTCTCTCGCCATTTCGCTTCACCGCGACGACGACGACGACGACGACGAGTTTTCTCTATCGGTTTTTGGGGCGTCGTCGATGGCGTGGCCGATGATGTCGGCAAGATTCCGATCAGTTTGCCGGAGCGCCATTACACAGCGGTGTGTGCTTCTTTGCCTTCCCTCTCTTGCCAGGTTTGTGAGGAGGATGTGAGCCACAATTGCATGTGTTGCATGCGCCTGGCAACGGGGCTGTGGGAAAAGAGGTAAGGATTGAAGAAGACCCTTGCAGGATCGCGCGAGAAACCATCGCGTTGCGTTGCTGTGCACCGTGTCCGTGGCTCGGAATGGCGTGGCAAGCGAAGCGAGCGAAGCAACGGTCCGGCAGTCGTCGGAGGTTTGCGAAATCGAAGCACAGCGCGAGAGCTTTAGCAGCGTCGTCGCGTCTTCCAGCATGCTCAAACGCGTGCGAACGGGACGAACCGATTGCACCTTTCCCCGTTTGCGACGGCGAGAAAGAGACCGAGTCTTCCAAGAGCCCAAGTGTGGCTGGCAGTGTGTGTGTGTGTGTGTACGTGCGTGTGTATCCCATCCAATTCCATTATGGCACACACAAGGGCAGAGGGGTGAGATGGGGTTCGGTTTGGAATTCCTTTCGATTACATGATGTTCTCGGTGCGAATGGGTGGCTCTCTGCTACGATGGAAAAAGATGGACTGCTGCTGCTGCTGCTGCGAGTGTTTGCGGATGGATGGATGAACCACGCGGCTGGGACGGATGGATGGATGGGCCATGTTTTCCTCCGCCCAGCGAGACACACACACACACACACACACAGACACGCACGTAGCGCACTCCGACCGAACTGCGGCATCCGCCATTTTGCGCTCCACCTCGGGTAAAATGGTTATTTCCATGCGCGAAACTCCTTCTTCCTGCAGTTCTGTACCTACCGTGCAGGCAACAACCCCAACATCCCTCATCCCACCGCCCACCGTTGCCATTCCTAGAGCGTGTTGAGGCTTGGGCATGAACGGTTTGTAATCCATCCTGGGTTTTGTGCTGGGAAAAGCGGACGCCCAAATGTGACGACTTTGCTGCACGACCAATTCACTGTCGTTCGGCCGGGCGCCGGAAGGGATTGATATGCTCCGGCCCTACCCACTCCCAGCACACCGAACAAAGCCCGTCCCGGGTTGTCCGAAAATGGCTGGGAGCAGGAAAAATAATTTTATCGCCAACGTGGCAAGAACTCTGCCAACTCAGCAGCGCGGTAACAAGGATTGCGGATCTGAGAGCGCCAGGACACGGGTCGGGTTGAGGGGTTTTGCTGTCCAGCCGGTCCAGTCTGCTCGACCGCTGCTTCCGCTTCCAATGGTTTCCCGGACGCAGCATGTTGGTAGCAAGTAGAGAACGCTCTAGTCGTCTGGTTTCGCACGATTGGTTTCGGTTGGATCTGTGTGAGCCGTGATACAAACCAACCCCCTGAAAGTGGCTGCCGGACGCTGATCCTAGCAGAATGTTTGCAGGCCGCTGCAACGAGAACGCTTCCCATTTTGGCAGAGCTGCCTGTCGAAATTTTCCAATACAGCCCGGCGTATTAAATTGGCACTGTCAGCTTTTAAGTAATTCGGAGTAACACGGACCTTTAAATTGGACGTTTGGCACTGGTCGGCAGTACCGGAAAGCGACACAAGTTTGATGCTGTCGACAAGACTTTCCGGGTAATTGATTACAGCAGCAGATTTAATTCATTAAAATGATTAGTTTTGCCTAAATGAGGCAACTGCTTGGAACAATGTACTCTGCGCTGTTAAAGTGATTTCTGATGAAGGCGTGCTAGAGTGTCTTCATGTTCTGTTTGGTACAACCGTTCGGGTTCATCTTTCGGGATGTGTTACAGAACAGTTGGTACGATGCGTCTGGTATGAGGGGGAAAAAAGGACCTCAACCTCAGCTGCCTGCACGGAAATGCAAAGGCGAGCTGTAACGAGTGCCTGGCAGAGACGAACGCGGACAGGTGGAGACGGACCGACGACGACGGCCCTAGAATTGACAGTGACATCTCGAAGCCGGGATTTCCACTCAGACAGGCGACTCCGGCAGCCATCGGCGTCCCGGAAAAAAGAAGCGAGGTCCCACCGCGCGAAGGATTAGGGCGACGCACACTGACGTAGACCGAAAATATACACTTAACCACCGTGCCCACCATCCACCATCTTCGATCAAGCAGAACACGTGTGGTGAAAGCCGTGGAAAAGACACACCGCGTTTTTCCGTTTTCTCGACTGATGAGAAACACACCCTGTTCCCGCGGACCGATGCTTTAAAAATACTTTTGTATGTGTGTGTGTCTGTGTGTGTGTGTTTGGGAGAGTGTTTTTTCTTTTTCCCTCTCACCTCCCACGCCTGAAGGCATTCCCTTGCCCTTTTCTGCGGCACGGTTGTTCGTGGAAAATGTGATATTTTTCGTTCCACTCCCCGGGAACCCGGGACACGGTTATTTGATCCGTACGTCACCAGTTTGATTTATTACATACTGATTATTGTCGCGCGGGAAAGCGGGCCGAGAAAAACTTGGTCGCCGTCCCGGG
>KB671703.1:13910-26470 GCA_000349105.1 Anopheles epiroticus
CCTTCCCGCAGCACCCAAGAGAAGTGAAAAAAATGGATGTTTTCCATGCGCTAGCGAGGGGTTTTCCATCCGCAGCCTTAAGTTGCTTAAACAAAGAATTCGAGAGGAAAAGTATTTTAATTAGACAAACGTTGTGGCACAGTGGCCGGGAGGAAGAAAGACCACGGGGTGGACGGCAAAGGGAAGGATGTTAAATTGTGCTTGTGCACCAAATGTGACCCATCGGAGTGGAAATGGCAGCTAAATAGAACCATCCCGAAACACCGCGACGACCGTGTCTTTCCTTGGTGGCAGTGTGCCGAGTGGCACATGCGTGATGCTTTATTTTCCCAGTTTTCCAACGACACTTTAATGCATAGCGGATTTGCTGTGTACGAAACTTGTCTCACTTGTGCCATAATTACAGCGCACGCGGAAAATGGGCTTTAAATGCCTGCCCAAACAAATCCTGTGCCGTATTTTACTCCTTCTCCTCCCCCTCCCCCATTAGCTTCTCGCAAACCACTACGTCATGTCCCGAGTGACTCCCACTAGACACACACACACACACACACTTACAGAAAAGGATTGCTCGACGCCAAACGTAAACAAAGACGCTCCAGACGCACCAGACGACACTGGGGCCGAAAAATCGATTTTACAACCCATTTTTGGGCCAATTTCGAACCGGTGCGGAAGTGCGGAAACTAGGTGCACTTTTCCCCTTCTCTGGGGTGGCGGAGGGGAGGCGCGAAAATTTATGACAGCGGCCCTCCCTTTATTACCCACGTGGTGTGTGTTGCTCTGAGTGCCGTCGGGCTGGACACACGGCTGGCAACTACTGGCGATTCGGTGTAGCCCCTTCAAGTTTCCCATTGAGAAAGGTTTTACCGGTAGCGATGGCGGCGGCGCTGGTGGCGCGGTGACAATGACAAAGCACGTTCCTACGTACGAAAACGGCCGGACACCTTGTCGGCGTTTGGCTATGAGTTTTTGTGGGCGCCCCCACCCGTGCCAAACACAGGGAAACAAAACAGCATGATGCGCTCGCGAAACCCAAGGCCGACCGGGCCCGAATGAGTCGGCAGGTTTTTGGTGCGCGGGTGTGTTGCGCGGTGCCCTGTTTGCTGGCCTTGTTGTGGCGCATCCCGCAGCTGCTGGAGGTCGAACGTCCGCCCTGTGGCTGGCGATCGATAATTTTACGCATCTATGTGGAGCAAATTTTACTTTCCACCGGTTTGCCGAAGCAGTTAATCAACGCACAACGTGCCCTCCCTTCTGGGTGGTTGTTAGTGATGGGAAGCTCGTACCGATGCTACTAGGTTCATTGCGTTCAATCACAGGAAGAGGTTTTCAGCCCAAATCCAGATTGAAAAATGAACTCTACCCAATTTGTTTCTCTCTATTGGAGTTCGTATGAGAACGAGGAACTAAAAGTTCCATTTTCAACATGTCAACTATTATGTTGTTTTCCCCACTTGGGCAAAAGATATCCTTAAACTGCAATGTTTGAAGCGTAAGCGGGACGAAAAGCCTTTTAAATGTGTTCAAAGATTGCACTTGAAAACAAAGATTTCTTTTTTTTAATACGCGTATACGCGTATGGGTCCAATAGTTCCGTTCCTTTTCGTAATGAAACTGATTCCGTTCCCTCCGGCAGAAAAATGTGAACCTTCCCATCACTAGTTGTTGTACTACCGTTTGGTGGGCTTTTCGCGCCAAAATCGATGCCCATCCGAGAGAGCGTGCTGGCATTCGGAAGGAGTTGAGACACACACACACGCATGGCCTCCAAAAATAATGATCGTTCAAAAACTAGCCCACCTCCAAACTAGCCGTCGGGGTGCGTGTTTTGCATGCATGGTCGCGGTTTTAAAGCATCGTTACACGGATGTCGCTGACCAGATTAAGGGCCCCGTTCCGTGCTGCCGGTGCCTTTAATGTACCCGGCTTGGGTCCGGGGAGTCGCACACAATTGGGCAAGGAAAATCGATACACCGATGGCGCGGTTTTCGCCCATTTCATCGGAGATCGGTTCGGGCCGAACGCAACGAGCAAAGCGGGCGAAGCGAAAAAAAAAAACCGGACAACAACAAACGTGCCGGCGCAACTGGGACGCGATCAACCGCGCAGGGGGTGGACAATGCATCTAGAGGGAAGGGTTCTGGCACGGGGGTAAGTGAAATAAAATAATGAAAAAATGAAACCCAGAACCGGCCCGCCGCACAGTTAACCCGATTTTCTGGAGCGTTGCCAAAAAAGGGACCCCAAAAGAAGGGGGGGGGGGGGTTAGGGGCACACATTCGACTACTGGCAAAAAGGGAGTTTTTGTTTCCCCCGGGCGGCATTGATCAAATGGGCGGCTGCTCTCTCTCTCTCTCCCTCTGCCGTCGGTACCGGGACACAGGATGACACAGGTTGTCTGCACGGTTGGCGGTCGAGAACATTTCGAGGGACGACACTTTCGGCTCTTTCGGTTTTGTTTTACAAGTTGGCGTTTCAAAATAGGAGGAGATTTTTTGTGCAGTTTTCTTGAATTTATTTTCCATTTGTGTGTGTGTGTGTGTTTTTTTTGTTCTTTCGGCTGGAACCGATCACACAAACATTATCAATTCCACCCCCACAAACCCTCCCTGTAGACGACACGTCATCATTATCGGGCAAGGAAATCGGGCCGCGATGGCGGTGACTTTTGTCGGTTCGCTGTTTCTGTTTTGTTTTTGTCTCCATTAACCCTCCCCGCTTTAAAGGGCCCCGGGAGGCTTGTGATAAAGGCTTTGCAAACGATCTGCCTTCGAACTGTCCGGCAGCCCAAAATAGCCATCGGAAGAGAAAAAAAACTCGTACACGAACCGAACAACAAATGGAGAATAAAATGCCTTTATTCAAATGATGCACGTCCATCGTGTGGTGCAGGACGGGGGCCATCGTGCGGGCATGGAAGGACGGCACAGCAACAGAGCGGGTACCGTAGCGTTATCTGATGGGATTTTTTCATGAATATCTGATTGTGTTGTAATTGTATGTCATCCTCTATCGCCGTGACATGAAGCGTAATCACAACGAACGGGAAAATGCGGTTGCCAAAAAAAAAAAACAAAGCAAACGTACCAGGATAGGCAAGGACGAAACGAAACCGAATGAAAAATCGAGCAAGATAATTTAAACGAGCAGCGCATCACGGGAAGGAAAGTAGCTGGAAAGCCTTTTTAAAATAAAAGCATCCCTTCCGCCCCAGCACTGTCGTCCCACCCGCCTTCGTTGCGGATGGCTTTTGTAGTGCCCAGAAGGTCCTTTGAATCAGTGTGCACCGGGAGGGTCAGCTCCTGCTACAGTAACAGCCGGGCTGGACGTCGTTGCGAAATCCAACCGCACTTTTCTACTCCTAGCGCAAAAGGCAGGAAACACAAGCTATAGCTATAAGTTTTCATTAGCACGGAAAGCCCATTAGCTGGTGGACTAGATTTAATGGAACAACCTAATTCCGTCCACCTTTGCTTTTCCTTTCCTGTGCGTGTTTTTTTTTGTTTGCTTTGTTTACCCTCCTTACTGCCCTCCCAACTCAGTGGTGGACACTTACCCGGTTAAACTTTTCCATCACCCAGCAAAACAGAGGGGCCGGACAGCGGCCGGTTGGGCAGCGGTGATGGCAGGTTTGGTAGTACTTGGCCAAGAAAAACACATCTAATGATTTACGGCTATCAGTACGCCCGTGGCTGGCGGTAACGGGGGATGGGAATGTTAATAATGAAAATAATTGAGATTTTTGTTGTTGCCTTTCGCCCCAACTACCCTCGTACCCGCCCACAGGGCACGGGTGTTGCGAATTTAGCCACAGTTTTTCCTTAATTTCTTTGCTTACACGCTCGCCCTGCCACCGGTTTGCCCAGCTTCCGGAAGCAGCCCCGACCGCCGTTACGCATTGTTTCGTGCTGTTTGTGTTGTGGAAAAAGTTTTCCTCCTCTCCCTCCCACTACTCCTCCCCCCCCCCCCCAGTTGTACAGCATCCGGTGCAGGAGGGTGTGAAAGTCCACGCCGTGGCCCTTGCTTTCCTTGCAGCCGACTGCCGGAGAGTGCGAGTGTGTGAGGCCCTTCCCGCGCTGCTTAATTACATTTCTGGACACACACACACACACACACTTTGCCACCGTCCCGGGTGGTGCAGGGAAAGACGCGCAAAGAAAATATTTCAATAACGCCTCAGAAACAATGCCCCGCTTTTCGGGAACTTTTCGGTGGTGCGAGAGATCCCTTCGACGACCATCAATCTACCAGGAAATCGGTCGAAGCTGGTCTGCAACCCTTAGAGAAAGAGAGAGAGAGAGAGAGAGAGAAAGGGGAGGGGAGATTGAGTGGGACCACTTCCCAGGGGGAAGGTGTCGAGTTCAAATGGGCTTCCCCTTTCGTCGCCCGCCCCCCTCGGATGCGGGCATTTGTGGCGAGGCCCGGGAAATTCCTTCCCGGATGAGCACCGTGTTGTTCTGTTCACCCCTCTGCTTGGTAGGGACCATTTGAGTCGGACGGATTTTCCCGGGCCACACCGCACACAGCTGTGGAATCGTCGGGTCGCGGATTTTTCTTCCAAACCAACCACGCTCACCCATGGGACTTGAGCAGTCCCGAAAATGAGGGAAAACCCATCAGCCGACGGTTGCGTTTCGGGTTCAGGGGTTCGTCTCGGCACTGGGATTTGGACGTCTGCAGATGGCACGAACGGCAGCAGCTATAGGGGGTGGCAAGCGTGTGCGCGCCCGGCTGGTAATTGGCGTCAATTTACTCTTCGCACCGTGTTCCAACCAAACAGAAAATAAAAATAATAAAGATAGCATAACCGGTGGCGGTGGCAGCAGCAGCAGCGGCGACAGACGGTTGCCTGCGATGCCACTTGGAACACCGCAGCCAAGTCAAATAGCGGTGCGGTGCGGCGTTCCCTCGGCCCTGGCAAGGAACCCGCACACAACCATTAGCAGAGGGGAAACGCAGCAGTAGGACGCAGTATGCAGCATCCGTGCCATCACGAACAGGGGTCTGCATTTGATTGAGGCAGCGGCAGAACCGATTTTGACGAAGGGGAGAAATTGATTTGGCCACAGTTGTAACACCGAACGAGGCAGGTAGCGGGAGAGGGTGGACAAGATGGAACGCGTTATGGTGCGCACTACGAGGGAAACGTTGGCAGTTGCGGGTGAAAAAAAAACACTAGCAAGTTCCCCTCTCTTCTCGCTGGTGGTAGCATAATAAAAATCTTATGTTTTTCTATTACTATTATCCTGATCCTAATGTACCGCTCGCGTTGGAAAAAAGTGGTACTTGAGATTTTAGTTTAGCTTGTGGCGCAGGAGAAGCAAGGAAGCGGTCAAACGAGCCAACAAGAGTCAACTTTGTGCACATTTGTTTATGTAAAAGCATTCACAAATAATTGTAAATGCTCTGTTTAATATGTTGTTAAATTATTATCAAAATTTGTGTACCTTGTCTCTGAGCTGTGCAAGAAACCTTTACTTCCCTTATTCGCTCAACCTTTTCGTGGCAAACTTCCTCAAGGTGTTGCCCGTACCACGGCTTCCCATTTTCGTTTCGCGTTGGTGGGGTGGAATATTGGTGAAAAGTGGATGAGATTGTTACGGTAACAGGCGTACCGGCACTTCGCAGCGAACCGACACTTTTTCCCCTGGGTCGCCCGCGCCAGTAGGACGATAATGGAAATTTTCTCCTATTGCTCGCAGGGAATCAGAAAAGCATTAGTGTGAAAGCCGAAGTAAGATGCGATCATATTTCATAATTTTCATGTCTACCGCGCATTTGCCCCGTGTGTGTTTGTCACAGGGGACACCAACAAACGCACAACCGGCAGCCGGTGAACCCCGGAGCTGGAGGGGTGAAAGTACCGGGGCCGTGGGACGAACAGGCCGACGACGACGACGACGACGACGTGAAGATGATGGAACGGAAAAGAATGAAACTAATGGTGGCAAAGCTCAACGGGAAAAAGGCTCTGCTGGTGGACTGGGTGGAAAGCGGCGCAGGGGAAAAACATTTCTACAAGGAAAACACATCCTGCCACACGGTGTGCCGTTGCGGTGGAATTTTCCGTGCCCAACGCCCAAACCCCTCGTACATTTGTGATTCCCATATCCATCCATTTCACTGGGCGACGGCTTTTTCCTGCACACGGGAAAAGCGATGAAATCCAGGATTTACGAAGGAATGTCGTGAGCCGATTGATTTGAAGGGGGGAAGAGGAAGGGGACAGGGAGGCGAAAGTAAGGACGAAAATTGGTCACGTGACACACGGTGTTGCGCCCAGTCCGACAGAAGGTAAGACGTTTGTTTCTAGAATTCGATTCTAGTAGCGATCCCAGCTTCAAATCACCGGCAGTGTGCGTTGATTGGGAACACTGACGTAGGGTTGCTGCCTGTTTGTTAATAATTTTCTCCATTTTATTCCCGTGCACCCGGTGTTCCAACTCCCTCGGTTCCCTTTATCCGGTTCCAATACACAAAGACTCTCAGGAAAGGGCGGCCACCGTGTGCGCTTGGGAAAATTGTTCGCCATTTTCCGAGGGTGTTGGCGAAAAATCGCCTTTCCCCCTCTCCCCTCGGGGGAAATAGCGGCACGATGGAAAGCACGTGCGTCCGGGAGGAATTATGATTGGCATTATTATTGTTATTAGTTTCAAAGTGATTTAAGCACTGTGTTTCGGTTATAATTAGCGTTAATCACAATATTGGACGTCTCGTGCGTTACGCCCTGGGATATAGCGGAAGGTGGTCCTGCCCCGGGATGCTTTCCATGGGGGGGGGGGGAGGGCCCGAAGGGTGGTTGGTGCCGGTGAGCAAAACACAGACGCTCCGCAGCATCAGCATCCCACGGGTGCGACGGGATTCCCTACCCTCGGTGCGATTGTTACGTGCGCCGCATAAGTATGTCTGTAAATTATGACGTTTTGTGCCCGGTGCGAACGAACGAAGAATGTATGATCGGGCGTGTCGGTACGTGCGTGTCCTTCGAGACCACCCTCAGGGGACACAGGGCAGCCTTTCCCACACCTGACCGAACCGGCGTTCACGGACGACAAACGCCCAACGAGGGAAAAGCGTCACTATGGCAAAGTGTCCCGCCCCGCCTTCGAACTGCACCCCAACCCCACTCAACGCATTTTTGAGAGCTTCAAAATCTGAAGTCCAGCCTGGCGAAGGCGGTAGAGATGGTAAGGGCAGATTCCATTCCGTTGCCGTTCGATGTACATTTTCGGTGAATTATTCTTGTCCTTTTATCGGGGGTCGAAGTCGCAGCATTTCCATCGTACGAAACGAAGCAGCAGCAGCAGCAGCAGCAGCAGCAGCAGCAGCAGCAGCAGCAGCAGCAGTGGGGACGCGATTAAGGAATTCCGACGGAAATTCGATAATTGCTTGGTAATTCAGTTTTGGCAAAACTGCAAAACAGTGGATGAATACTAAAGCGAGAGCGTAACATTCGGACGGTACCGACCCCAAGCGAAACCACAGCGGAGGACGGACAAATTCGCGCAGGAAATGTTGAAGTTGAAGCATAGGAAACTCTCCCCCGACGTCTGGAAGAGGACGCCTTTTTCGGTGCTGGAACTGCAAGCGCCGAGCACCATTACAGGGGAGGTGTAATGAAATTCATCCACCAAACCCCCTCACTACACTGTGTGTTTGTGATGATCCAGTGACGAAGGAGAGATTGGTGGTTAAGTGGGTTTTGGGCCGGAATTTCATTACCACTCCAGGAACTTTCGTGCGGCAACAAAGGGGGGGGGGGAAACAAATCCTTTTCCGTAGCGCTGTTCGTACACTTCTGTGGACGATGATTTGACATCGTTTGGAAGCGATCAAGTGTAACGAGACGTGTGTGGTCAAGTGTGCTTCTGGATCGTGCTGGACGCAAAGGCAATTCTTCAAACGATTGCTTTCCCCCTTTCTCCGGGAGAGGGTTTTTGGTGGAATGACTATTGGATGTGTAGCAACAACACTCATTTGTCTTGTCACGAAATCTTGTAACGTGTGATGGACCCGAGAGCAAGACGATTAGTGTAGTGTCTTTTGGTTGGGACAAAAGTTTTCTGTTAAAGAAAAAGGGCGAAGAACTGGGCAGGACTTTTCCTTGTGCTTTCTTGATGCATCTTGCAGGAATCGCTCTCGGGACGTTTGCAGTCCGGGAATTAGTGCTTGAAGATGGAAAGGAATCAAATCACGCGCCAGCCAGTAATCCCTTCGCAAACACACAAACACTAATAGGCAGGACGGGTTTGTTGTTTATCGAAAGGGAATTAAACCGAGTTTCTCCTGTACCCCTGTTCCTCTGGGGCCTTCTCAATAAGCCGATCGGGCTGCGTACGGAACATATGTTTTCAGCCAGGGTTCACAGCCGCTCGGCTGCCGTACTTAGCCAAAACACAAACAGATTTCGAGCAAACAGAAATTGGAATAGAGACACACGGAGGAAAGCGTTTGCAAATCGAACAGATTGATTCATGACTCATGCGGGAAAACGGGGGATGTTTGTTTGATGTTATTTGCCATGTTGGAATGAAGACACTGCTGGCTCTTAGGGCAGACACACACCGGGAGCTCGAAGGTGTCTCTGGGAAGGGACAACAGCCAAACAAGCAGCCGAACGATCAACAAGCCCATAATGGTTGGTCTTGAAGAGTTGAGCCGGCGGCCACAAGACAACGAGAGCGCACACGCCATTGCTGCTGCTGGTGCTACATGACAGTTTAATGACGTTCTCCACCGTCGTGCAAAACAGCCGCTCCCGTTGGCCCCAGCAGCTTACACCCACACCAAGAAGGTCTTCTTCCAGGAAGGGGATAGAAAATGTCTTCTGTCTGTGTCTAAATAAAATCGTTCAACCGTCCATTGAACTACCATTTTACAGTGTGCCGGTGGGCAAGCGATCAATTATCCGACCATCCTCCGGGAGGACTCCCGTTTCGGCCCCCACAGAACTCCCGAGGAAGCCCTGAGACTTTATCGTTTCGTCCCCTGGCCCAACCTCGTTCGCTATCGATGGACATTAGAATGTCTGTCGCCTCGACAGGCCGATGTCACCCAGGGAAGGGTTGGCGACGGTGTGGGTGACGGTGTAGGCCATTACGTTTAAATTAATGGTGTTTTTCTCATCTTCCCATTGCCCCGCCGGTTTTGTCTGTCTTACTCTGGCCAGCTTCTGGTTTTCTTGGTTTTGATTTTTCACGCCGGACAGGAAAATGAGTACTTTAACGGAAGCACGAAAGATACGCTGTTACGCTGTTATCTTCAGAAGGAAGTTCCAGGAGCTGGTTTCCGAGTTCGCGTTTTTTATGCGTTTTTGCTTAATGGGAAATGTCTGCATCAGATCATAAACATGATTACAGCCAATTTCTTCGATCCATCACAGCGGAGGATGGGTCTTTAAAATCGTTTCAGCACCAGGCACGACATGCTTGCTGCCGATTGCCACAGACCAGAAAAAGGGGACAACAAGCGGCACTGCATCGTGCCTGGTACTTGCCGAAAGCACAGCGGCGCATTAAATTTCACACCCCGTTCGCCCGGGGCCGTACCTAATGGGTGTTCGGGAGTGCAATTTCATGCTCGAAAGCTGATCGAGTATCGGTCACATCATACATCCTGCGGGCAGATATAAAAGTGACATTGAAACCAGGGGGGCAAAATTAGCCGTCCTCTGTGCGCGTGTGCGTTGTTTTTTTGTTTAAACTTTAGCCCCTTCCTTCTCACACACACACACACATCTCGCAAGTGGCCACCTCAAACATCAATTACCCATCTGATTCGGCGATAGATTTACCAAGCGAAGGGGTTTTCGGCCGAAAGTGATCGACCGATGATGATGATGATGATGCTGTTGCTGCTGCTGCTGTTGGCCCTTCGGTCCGGATCACACGTGCACGTGCGTTCGCCATGCATAATGCACCGCAAGCTGCAGCATGCAATCTATATCTTTCTCTTCCTCCCTGGACCGTTTTTTTTTTGGGCAACTCTGGCTGCGGAGACACCTTCGGTAATTCAAAACGCAACGCCCGTTGTCGGGGTCAGCCCGCTTTCCCGAAAAAGTGCACACGCAGGCACGCATGGATGCAAGTTTGTGGTAACATGAGACCAGGGCCACGCGACACGACCCCGTTTCATAGAGCCCATTTTTTCGCTTGGATTTGCCGAATGGCGCGGGACACGTCCGGGGAACGGTTTGAGGTCGCACACGCAATGGGCTCCACCGGCAGGAAGCCATAAGAGCCTTTGATATTTGGCAAATAATTGCAGTGACGTGCATGCACGGGGATGATATCAAAATTGCGTGTCAGTTTCTGGACAGTGAGCGAGAGGAGCTTCTCCCCCATTTGTATCATTACCTTTGCGGTAGGGTTCCCGGGCGGAATACTTTGTAGGTTCTTTAGGTTACAGAGCCGCATGATCCTTAGTGCAAGCAACTGAAAAAAGAAACGTCTCACTCTTTCCCGAAAAACCGAGGTCCAACTGCTGGGTTGTACCGGGTGGTAACCGCAAACCGTACGGCAGTTTCGGTGATCCGCTCTATCCGTTCAACTTTGCTTTGCGGCATAGGCGGAAGAAGAGGAGTGTGCAGTGCAATAAAACCTAACCATACGTAAACAAACAATTCAGCCCCGCTTGATGATGACGTTCGGCGAAGAAGTCAATCATAAAACATCTTCTCCGTTTACAGAAGAAAAAAAAAACACACACTCACAGATGGAAGCTCATCTCTTCTACCGTGACCCCAGACACGGAGGAGTACGCACCAGCGATGATGGCGAGTGTATCCGATTTGTTGGTGGCCATAAAACTTGATCCTTACGGCTTAGTGGCGAACGCGTTTGCCCAGCGGTGAAGACCAACCGGCGTCCGGAAGGCAGAAGGAAGCGTGTGCGCGTCTGTAACCGCGCAGTAATAAAACTCACCAACTACCCAGCGTCGGAAATCCAATCCGATGACGATGCAACCGGCATCTACTTGCTACTTGCTGCTGCTGGATGTACACTTCGGGTGGGTCGTAAAACGCATCCCCAATCGTTTAGAAACAATCATTTTCCTCCTTCAATATGCTGTGCCAAAATCTATTTTCGGTCTATAAACTGGTCCGATTGAAGTACCTCTTACTTTAACGGACAACAAAAAAAAACCTCACCGACGGAAATGATTTGACTTTTTTATCTCTCCTTCGATCTCTCGCTGTTATCCCCTGCTCGCAGGAGTGTTATCGTTTGTGTGTGTTATCGAGCAAGATGTGGGCAGCGAATCCTGCCAGCAAGGATGTTACCACAGCTGTTACCACATGTGTTGCCTGTGACTACGGCACTGGTGCGATTTGACTCGGCCCGTCCTCTCGGGTTGAAAATTGACTGTAAATTTTATGACTTGTAGAGACAGCCTACATCAACGACCTGCTGCCGGTAGCAGGTGTTGCACACGGTCCGGCAGCTGTGACAACAGCGCATTCCCAATTCTGTATCTATTTTCCTGGTTATGTGAAAGATTTAGCGATTGAAGGGAGGAAACAAAAAAACAACAAATAACTCAGATAGGTTCTCACCGGGCTTGGCCGTGCAGAACACTGCTCTTAGGTTCTTGGTCGATTGAAGCGTGTAAATGAGTTGAATGAAAAAAAAAAGTACGGCAACGCCGTTTGTCCACCTGGGTTTGTGCGAGTGCGTTTTTTTTTTTCTCAATAGCGATTATATCGGTTAGCAAGATCTTGCATCTTGTTTGCATCCAATCACCAAACAGCACTTACAGCCCGTTGTACAGTTGTGCTCCAAACAAACCATCAAAAATAGCCTATCGAAGCTCATAAAACGGAGGAGCTTCACCGGGCGGGAGCGCGCGCGCCCGCACGGCCACGACCACTTTGCCCCGCTGCTGCAGGTTGTAAACTTTATTACCGCCATCAAACGATTTCGATTAGCTGCGATGGGATTCGATCGCACTCGCGCACGCACTCGTGTGCCGTAAACTGCCGTTCATCGAGGTTCCACAGTATCGATACAGGCCTTACAAACTTGGCAGGAATGGTTCGCTCTAACCCAACGTTGCTCAAGTACTACTACTCCTCCGCTCGAACGGTGGGAACATTGGCAGCTGGCCCCATTGGGAGAGTTGGATGAGAAAAAGATGACGATGATGATGTTGATGATGATGAGTGCACTAAAAGGCGCGTTATGGGCCGATAGCACCGTTGGATATGGTGTTGTGGCTGTTCTCTCCCTCCCTCTCTCTCTCTCCCTCTCCCAATCTCCCTCTCCCACCATCGGTTTGTGTTGTGTCGTAAAAAAAAAAACGACAAATCCGAGTGACAATGTTTCATAATCGGATACCATTTTATGATGCAGCATAAAACCGCTTCACGTTCCACGGTGCGTGGAGGAGGGAAAAACAGCATTAAACGAAACTTGATGCCGATTGCAGCACCCGACCCTTTACCGCACTCACCACCCCGGTTGGTACGCAAAATCCTTTCGATATGTTTCAATCAGCGCAGGAGGATGGAACAGGTTGCTGCACTCCGGCAACAATGTTGCACCGGCGGGGTTGTTTTC
>KB671703.1:29250-113760 GCA_000349105.1 Anopheles epiroticus
CTGATGTGTGACGAGATAAAAGGAGATTTTCCATTTTTATTGCGTTAATGTGTGCTTCGACCTAGCCGTGACTAGACAAGCCAACAAGGGGATTGCTGCAAAACGGATTTGAACCGTACGCTGAACCAGCAACAGGCGAAACTAGCTAATCGGTTGATTGCATCTTCTTTTAACCAAAACACAGATTGAACAAACGAATTGTATGCATTCATTACGTGCGAAACAGGTGACCGGACCGGCACTTGTGGTGTGGTTTTCTCAATCTTTTGCTACGCTCGAATCGGGTCCATCCGAACCGGGTGTTGTTTGCTACACTGTTGCCGTTGGGTCGGTTGGTGGTGTCACTTCGCTGCCCCCTCTGCTCGCTGCCAGCAGCTCGACGGCTCCTTGGTCCACTCACGCCAAGCGAAAGAACAACAACGCTACGGTGGTCAGTTTTATTTTCAACAACAAAACATTTATTTTGTCAAAAAATAGTTTAAATATTAGTTATAATGTTTTGCTTTACGGTGTTCTTCTTTTTCTCTCTCTCTCTCGTCTGTTTGTGTACTTGTGTGTTCGTTTTCTGCCATTTTTTTATAGACAAAATACATAATATCATGAGTTACGCGCGCGCTCGCGGCTTCTTCCGCATTTTGTGTTTTAAATGGTTGCTCATTATCTCGATTGCGAGACAGACACACACACAAAGACACTCTCGCTCTCTCTCTCTTTCTTGCTTTCTTTCTCTCTCTCTATCTCTCGATCACATAAAGGTAAATCAGAAACATTAATAGCGTACTAATAAAATTAATAATAATAATAGTAATAATACATCAAAAAAATAACTCGATCGCAAAATAATCTTTCTAACACGGGTTTTCTGTTGTTTTTCGCGCTATGAAACACAAAGGAAAACTACCACATTTGGGAAATGAGGGGCGAGAGAGAATGTGTAGGTTTGCATGGTTTTTTTTCTCGTTTGTTTGTTTGTTTAAGTAAAGAACAGAAGCACACAAGCTTTTCTGCCGCAACATTATTCGCTTATTCGAACGGAAAGAGAGCTTAACAAAAACAGAAAAACCTAAGAGGAAGCACATTGGAAGGGTTTTGTGTTGCTTTTCTATTCGTTTTCGTTTTTCCAGTTTCCTCTTTCATCTTTCACCTTCATTTGCTTGCTATATCGCGTAGGTTTTTGTTGTTTTATGTTTTTTTTTACCTTTTTTTTATATTTGTTTTGCTTAGTTGCTGCTTTCTTCTTCGCTTGCTTGCCTGCCTTAACTCTTTTGTTTAATAATACCCTATTTATGTATAGGAGGTATATGATGATGGAAAAAACGTTACCGCTAAAAGGAGAGATTCTTGGAAAAAACATCGGTTTTGTTGGATGCGTAACTGCTGATGAAAACACTCTTTGACCCTAGATCTCCTTCAATCGCTCTCTCTCTCTCTCTCTCTCTCTCTCTTCTATCTAGCCCTTCCAGCTTAAGGGAATGTGTGTATGTGTTGTGTGAGCTGTGTTGCGAGGAGTGATCTCCTTTCTGCAGGATTGCGAGGATACGGGGCGGGGGATACGGTAAAAGGATACGAAAGGAGGGAAGGTGTTGCTCCGGATGGAAAGCAAAAACGGATGGGTAACGGAAAACAAAAGCATCCCTACAATCCTTTTCACCGTGCGTGCCCTTCCGGTTTTCTTTCACACCCCATGCTCCATGGGCGGAAATCGGCAAGAAAAGTGTGCTGCTGCTTTTTCTTCCAATTGAGCGTAAAACCACTTTGGAACACTATTGTAATGTTTACTTCGCTAGAAAAACAATGCGTGTGTTCTTGTGGGTGTATTCAATTGTTGTTTTTTTTTCAGCACACTTTTCTTGTTGCATTCTTGCGCGACCAACGGCCCGGCGAATTGGATTGGTCCTGCTTGGGAAGCTGTTTGTGTGGAAACGAGAACAGGGAAGGAAATTGGAAACAGCTTGGTTTCTTTATAATTGTGGATAGGTTGTGGAGCTTTTCCCATTTTTTTTACACTGAATGCAATCGAAGCTCGAGCATTTTACGTATGGTAAGGTATGTATTTACATGAGTGAGGATTTGTCTTTCTCCTCCTTTCATTTCCAGTGATCGAGTGTGTTAAAGGAGTTTTGCGCTCGAGCATGCTCGTAGTTAAAAAAAAAGAGAGGAAGAAATAGATTAATAGATTCCGGTACAGTCACGGAAACACCCACACTCAAACGATTAGCCAACTTTCGCTTGCTTGCCTATTTATTTTTGCCTAACATTTGCTGCCTCTTACACATGGCTTGCCCCTACACTTTCCTACCTTTCCGCCGTGCTACGAGATGATGGGTGTTTCCTTTGTTTCCTTACTTTTGTTTCAACATTTTGCTGCACACCCTCACCTCCGGGAGATCTTTCGTTACTCGTTAATTTTTCATAAACATTTTCCAAAACGCACAAACAAAACGACAGTATTTTAGTCTTATACAAAAAAAAAAAGAATCGCAATAGCTTACTAAGGATGCAATTAGTTATAATAAGGTGAGTGCGAAGGTGTAAATAAAGAAGCGGAGAGAACGAAAACAAAAAAGGAGAAACAACATAACATTTCGCTAAAACTCTCGCCCACTTTCGAGACACATACACTATTTCTACCCATGTTTTGTATACAACGTTCATCCTTATCCTTATCGACTGAGTTTTAGTTTTACGTATTTTTGTTTTGTTTTTCGTACACACACACACACACTCCGTACGCTTTATGCCGTTTAAGTATCCTTTTTGTTTTTGCTTGTTAATGCTTAATCACCATGCAGTTTTTCTTTTGTTTTGTTTTGTTTTACTTGCTAGAATGGGGATTTTGTTCGTTTTTTTTTGTGCTGAGGTTCTGCGCGAATATTCGCGCGTAAGTAAGAAATGCCTTCCGTCTTAGCTTTATTCCTTTCCTAAACAACATGGCAACAGGTAGTACAGTACGATAAGATGTGGGCCTTTCATCTATCTTTTGCGTTATTTTTTTTTCATTTTTACTGGCAAAACAACATACCCCCTCGTATACTGTATGTGTATCTCTGCACGGTGCGTACAGCACTAAATATAGGCATTCGAATAAACGAGAATGGTAAAAAAAATAATCGAGCTAAAATTTTTACGCAAGCTAAAACAAAACGCAAACGAGAAAAGAGCTCAACGCTACGTCTGCAAACGAACGTACATTTTTGTAAATGAAAGGTTGCTTTTGTGCTAGCGAGCGCGCACGAGATTCTAGAGATTGGTTTACACTTAAGGGTTTGATTAAACTGTACTGTGTATATAAAATGGGACAAACTGTACTGGGGAAGCTGTTTGAAGGGACTGTAGTAGATCTCGGAGCGTTCGTGACAAGGAAAGGACATGAAAGGGGAGATGTCTGGGGGGGGGGGAGCATTTTGAAGAGGGAGAGGGTCATACAGCTTTTTTTTTTGTATGTGTTAGTTCCGTTTAGCGTTTTGCCACTACATCTAGTTACGTATATAGTCATTTTCTTGTTGCCTTTCAAATCGCAATTATACTACTGGCATTAAAATGCATGCGGGCGCAGCTGCTGCCCGCCGCCCTCCTGGTACATGCGCAATCGCAATATTCAATAGGTTTTGTTTTAGTTTTGTTTTACGTATATTATATTACAGTACTTACAAGTATTGCTAACTGAGCTGATTAGAACGCGCGGCAGCGTTGGCGGCGGCGGCGGTGGCGGCGGCAACTGTTGCGACAGCGAGATATGGCGGCATGATAGTACCGCCAGAGGCAAAACGGTTACGGTCCTAGGCTCGATTTCTTTACGCGAGCGAGCTACTTGCGAGGGTGCCGCGCCCTTCCGCTTTTTTTTTAATGTTTGTTTTGTATGTGTGTATGTGTGTGTGTGTTTGTTTGTGGTTAGTATCGATGGAAAAACTTATATATGATCAATTAGGGTTTTTACACAATGTTTTTGTTTGATTGGTTGGTTACGCATTTCATCGGTAGTGAAAGCATCATCGTATACGTTTTGTTTGTTTGTGTGTAAGTGTGTGTGTGTTAGTAATATTTCCTTTCGTTTTTCCCCACATCCCCCTAATCCTTTTTTTTCTATCTTACCATCCCACTTAATCCTGCATGTTAAGACGAGACGAGGCCGATTTGTTAATGGGGTGTTATTTTGAGTGGTTATCAACTTAAATCTACCTGCTCGTCCCACTCATACACTATGCTAAAATCTTGCCTAAAACACACACCTCACACACACACCGAAAAGAAAAAGCTCCACCAGCTCTATTCGTTCAGCTTTTTTTTTTGTATTCGCTTCTCCTGTGCTCTCTGCTTCGTTTTGTTATGAAAATACTTTAATTAGGTATACATTTACAATTTCAGTTTCATCACGCAATCATGTGTTGCTCTTGGTATACGTATGTATGTTTCGTTTTTTGTTTTGTTGTTTGTTGGTATATTGTGTTCCGTTCTCATTGGGATTTCCGTTCGCTTTGCTTTTCGCCTCAATTGCCTACCCCTACTAGTTTTACACACTTTTCCTTTTTATTAATTTTGTATGTTAAATGCATAAAACTTAAAAGTTCAACGCATCCTGGCGGATTGCGCTTTTTAGCCTTAGAAAAAAAAAACACCTCCCAGAGGTTTTCCACTGAGGCGAGAAAAACCACCATAAAAACACTTCTACCACGGCAGCAGGAGGTTGAATTAAGGAAGATAATGTGTGTATGCTTTACGGTTGGCAATTTGCTGTCGAATAATGTCGAAAACACATTCCAGCTCCCTAGCGTAGTCACGGATCCCGTTTTCCCTTACTTTCGCTTGCTCTCTTACACCTTACACGCACTTATCATACACTTATCGGTCAATAATTTGTGATATTCCCCTATAACCCCCCCTCCCCCTTGCGTTTAAAATACTTTACCGCAGCCGGTAATAAGTAAATGGGGGAGGACTAATACAAAACAAAACGCTAGAACGGCGTAAAACAAAATAAAAAAAAAACGGAAAATATGCGTAAAGCTTATAATACTCGAATTAGTTAGCTTTATAAAGTGGTTGTTTGCGCGCTTTGTCGCTTCGCTTTTTTTTTCGCTTTGTTATGCATTAAAATCGTATACTCATTTTACTCACCACTACTGCGGTACTGTGTATGTGGGTGTGTTTATCCATTGCTTAAATGGGATTTATATATTTGTTTTCCATTTTCCCGTTTTTCTTGTCTCGATTTTGATTTTCGATTCCGTTTTTCTTTGTGCGTAGTATACTGTTCACTTTTGTTTTTTTTTTACTAAACTTACGTACCATAATCTCTCTCTTTCTCTATATCTTCCTCCCTTTCTCTCTCTCTCTCTCGCTTACTATACCTTAAGAACTGTTTGCCTTTGCACTAAAGAGCATTTTTCCGGCCCGGACTTACCGCTAGATAATGTTTAGATTAGCCTATCTTTGCCCTTTTCTTCGTTTGTTGCCTTTTTGTTTTACCTTCTGCTCTCCAGCGCTTTCTTTTACTTTTGTGGTTGTGTTTGCTGAAAGCTACTCTGGCGCCGGAGAATGGGAAAAGTTCAAAGTCAGTCGTATGTCTTGCACATTTTACGTATTTCTGTTTCAGATTCGTGCGAATTGTGCTCTAGACGAGGAAGCAATTCGTTTCAGTTTTAAGTAAAACGGTTGTGTATTTGTTTGCTTTGTACGTAAAACGAAAACCCCAAAATAAGGGCTTTAAATGCATTTCAGTTTTCAGCAAAACGCAAGCGCTAGTAAAACCACGGCGTTCGAGAAGGTAAAGCTCTGAAGCGTAATTGTCTGTGGAAGCTGAGAGGTTGCCGGAAGTGAAAATCACCGACCGCACAAACACACACACACACACAAACACACCATCGGGATGCGATTAGACACTAGTTTCACAACTTAGAAGAGGCTAACTGCGAGAGAATAGCAAAAGAACCACAAGTACTCGCCTAAACACACTTCGTTCCGGCACGGGCCGGCCCATATACAATTCGTTTGTTCATCTGTTCGTGTTTTGGTTACAGGTAGGGAAGGTAGATTGTAGCATCGCTGCCACACCAAGTGCATCAAAGCTGCCCGTCGACACCGTTCGGCATCACATGGACAGGTGGAGAATTAGATTAAGAGATGATGCAAATAAAGCGCCCGTTTTGTACTTTTAAATGATTTTTTCCCTCCCCCAGTAGATGCTGCTAGAACATATTATTTTAAGAATGATTGAGCAGAGTGAACAATGTGTTCACCGCTAAGAAGAGAGAAGTTGCTTAAAAATGTGTTCAAAGCTCAGATAAATTGTGCACAATTTAAGGCGCTCGATTGCCGATCGTCTCAATTAATGCATGCCCGTCGACAGCGTTAGCTCCCGACAAAGGGCGTTTGATAAGGGTGAGAAAAGTCATAAAACAATCGAATCACGAATCTAATAAAGTTGAGTGAAGACAGGTGGTGATGAGGAAAATGGGCATGCACAAAATATAGGATAAAACAATGAAATTCTACATCTAAAAGATAAAATAAATGCGACGGCAACAATTTGGCAATGAAATATTCTACCCCTACCGGGAAGGAGAAGGAGACACGTGGGGAAAAAAAAAACAGGTGAATCTAACTCGTACGCTTATGCTGTCTGTGGTAACATAGTGGTAGAACGGGGAAAACCGGATGTCTATCCTAGTGGTATGGTGCCATAAAAAAAGAAGTGTAAAACGCTACTCTATGTGATGTATGCTCCAATGCCAAACAAAAATTTGCTGCGCTTAACGCAACTTTGGACAAGGGTGGAAGAGGTAAAAATGAGTAATTAAACAAACTGCTGGCATGAAATGCAAATATGCAACAGAGGGGTGGAGCAGCCACGAGTTGCGTCCACTGGGCCAACCTCCCGGGTCCGTCCGCGATTATTGCTCAATTTGGACCGGGAGTGAAACTGTTGAATCTGACTATTTAGAACAAATCGCTTCCCTTACCCAGTGCTACCACCGGGGACGGGGTTAGAGGATAAAATATTAGAAAACAATGGCACTAAGCACAACACTCACACACAGTGCGTGAAAAGTGAGCACAGTCAGGATGAAATGTAATGGAAATAAATCGTACTAAAAGCTGGAGAAAAATGGTTATTTGGTGAACACAACAACGCGACAAAGGAAACAAAAACCTGTTTGTTGCTGAAGTTTTTCGGCACGCAAAAACCATCCAAACAGTGCACAGTGTAAGTCAATAGTACGACAGTAGCTGATAAAAGTTGACAAAAGGAAGGGTCGAAGATGAAGAAGGGTACGTATGGTTGGGAGGGGGTACGACATATTTTTGCCAAATTGTTACGTCAAATAGTGTGTAAATAGTTTACTATTGGCGAGCTATATGGGCCTCTTGCAAAAACGAAGTGCTACAAAACTAATCTCGTTCGTTCGCTGGTAGTACTTTTTTTTTCTTTTTGGGGTTCGTTGATTTGTTTGTTTTTGTTTGCCTGGTTTTCCGCTTCTATTGTATCGCTTGTGTGGTTTCTTTTTGTTTGGTCTAAAGCTTTTGCATTTGAAATATCCTTTTTTTTTCGTTTCAAACATTGTAAGCAATTATTCACTTTTTAGCCTTTCTTTTATGTTATGTTTACTTATGGTTTCTCTGCAATTAGTTTCCGAAAGAAAAAAACGCTCTTTGTGGTTTGCACTAGTTGTTAAACGCTTGCTTCAAAATTTCATACCGCACTGAGTGGTGTTTGCTTCCTCATCATTTTCCTTTGCTTTCCACTCCTTTTAGTTTGTTTGTGTGGTTTTGTGTTTGTTTTCGTTTGTTTTCTTTACGTATACGCATAAGGATTATAATATAAGAGTGTTGTTTCGCACTCTCCTCTTTTTCTGTTACCTCTTTAAGTTTGTTTTCAAAACGCCTGCCTCCCTTTCTGGTTTCACTTAACTACTAATTACGTATTTCTGTTGCATATATCATCAGCATTTTCCTTAAACTGATTTTCGTTTAGCTAGGTTTCGGCTTCCGTGTTTTCCGCTTCCATTGTTTTGTTCTGTTCATTTCGCTACTACTTCTACTCCTGTCCTGCCAGCTCGGTGCTGGTACCACCCGGTGCCACCGGATGGGGCCACTGCTACTTCCTGACTGCTGTCTTACTGTCTACACCGCATTCTGGAGCACGGTCCTGCGTCTCTCCTTGCCCTCGTTCTATCCGTACCGCGCGGAAATACTATGTACAATTTTCACAATCAAAGTAGAAGGGGCTGGGGAAGTTTGGCGGGGCCGGGGTGGGCTTCATGGTTATCGCTTCCTGTCTTTATCTGCCTGGCTGTTTGATTTCTGTATGACCTGTGTCTGACTCTTTTTGCGATTATCGGTGCCTCATTTCCGGTTGGTTGTCTGTGCTGTTGCTGCTGCATCGCTTGCTCTAGTTCAAGATCTCGGTTCGCTATTCTGCTCGTTGGAAACGCACACACGCACGCACTACCTTTAAAGCTGTCCGTTCCCTCTGCACTGTCTGCCCTTGCTACTGAGCATGCATGTACGATGCATTGCATCGATTTACAAGCCTTTGTTCCCGAAAGGGAACCATCGCCGTCGCCGTCGTCCACCATTTCGAAACATGGTAGGTGCAAAAACAATCATTTATTTCAGCTCCTTTCAGCCTTCCATTGCGGCCAAGGCAGTGGGGAGGAAAGGAAAAAAACGACACATGTCCTGTGCTGCTAGTTCGCTGCATATCCCACAAAAGGACGCGGACGCGGGCTTTATTAATCGCACGGGCTGAAATACTTGCGCCAGCGTTACAAGTCCTCTCCCGGCTGAAAGCGATGTTCCGCAAGATCTGCTCAAGCTTTATCCTGTCTCGGCGTTTTTTTTTTTTCAGCGTTTCGCCGCGCCTCTTCGCCATTCATTCGACTCCTATCATCGCTCATCGATGCTGTCGGTTGTGCCTGTTGTTTTTTTCTGCTACTCCCTACACGAAACATTCCTTGTCGAATAATGCGCTCAAGCATAATAAACGCACGCTATATCGTGTCGCTTCGCCTACGTAAGTGAAAGAGAGCTCACCCTGTTCGGGCCAGCCTGGACCGGTGGTGTGTACTTACTACGACCGTTTTGGCATCGAGAGACGATAAAAAAAAGAACATCTGTATGTGGCGAAATGCATGCAGCAAGCGGTCGCGAATGCAAATCGAACGCGAATGCAGAACGAATCGAAGGGCGGCGGCAAGAGGTATGCTGCACACCATGCTGTGTGAGCGCGCGCGCGCTCTCTCGCTGGCTATATGAGCGTTTTAATTTTAATATAATATCTCGCGGAATGCAATTCCGCGAAGCTTCCGTACGGTTTGGTGCAAACGCTTCATTAATCATCTCAATTGCAGCACCGCATTGTTGCACCGCGCAGCTGCACCAGGACCAAGGGCCAGGCCAGCGACCGTTGCAACTCAATTGCCGGCAGCTTTTCGAACTAAGTGGAAAGGTTATCCCGGGAGCGGGCGGGATGATGCATTCGTACGAATGCGAAATAAGTAGCAGCGAGGCAGCAGTGCACCGACATGCATACGACGGTGTGTGAACGGGGCAGTGTGCGTGCGGTTGATCCTTTCTATGCACCCTGCGACTATTAACGTGCACACGGTTCGTGTATCAACCTTCTTGCTTTTTCTTTTCATTTTTATCTGCCTTGATTTAACTTTGTATGTTACCTTTTGTTTAATAACTTTTTGGTTCGCGGTTTTTTCTCTCTCTCTCTCATATGCATGGTATTGTCTGTCTGTTTGCAACCGGAAATATGTGGAAGTAGAGTATCAATCAACCATCATCAGCACGCACACCGGTTCCATTCGGTTAGGTGTGGCGGCTTTTTTAGATTAAATTAAACGCCCAACAGCTTGTTAACTGTGTGTCCATTAGGGTTTGGTTGGCTGATTCGGGTTTAAAGTTTTGTTTTGGGGTATGAAAACGAAAAAAAATAATGGTAGTGGTATAACAGAGAAACAAAAAGGTGATAATAGAGTGGTCTGCGTATGCGTTTTAAGAGTGAGAGCATGTTTCATAATCCCATTTTTGTGTGTGTTGTTCTTAATTTCGAAGCGTTCTTTGATGTTGTAAAGTATTGCATGGTATTGTTTAATTATCTAAATATATTTATATATGGTGGCTAATTTTTCTCGTTTGTTTTTCTCTAACATAAAAAGGGATAAAGGGGGGGGTGGGGATTCTATTTATATAGCATTAAGTGGGAGGTTTGTTTGCAATGTTTTTTTTTTTTCCTGCAATTTTCTTGTTTGCTGGTGTGTGCTTCTTCTTAAATCATTTCTAGCGTTTTCTAGCGTTTTAGTTTGTTTCGTATCTTTGCTTTTTGCTGTTATCCTGCACTTTGTTTGAATTTTTAAACTTTGCATTTTGTTTGTTTGACTCAAAATCTGTAAAATTTGTGTGTGGCTTTGTTTTTTTTTGCTTTTTGCTTTTTGTTTCTTGACTGTTCAAAGTTCTTCAGCGCGATCAAGTGAAGTTCTGGCCATTATCCCAGGGCATTGTGAGCACCCGCTTCGTTTTTGCAAGAAGGTCATAGTCGTACTACGAACATGGGTGCACCACCGCATTGTAGCTCGCCAATATAGGACCATGTGCTCCCGCGAAGGGGGTACTCACAACGTCTGGTGTGCTAGCTCCATCAGTATGCGATGTTGAATCTGCATTACTTCTACCCTCGCCATTGGCACCGCCTAATTCTGGTGGTTTGGTGGTGTCCCGTTCGTCAATCACTAAATCTATTGGCATTTTACCCTTTAAACACGATATATATCGATGGCAAAAATTATCACACAGTTCATGCACCTGAAACAACAGAGAAAGCAGAGAAAGGGAAAAGGGTGGGTGTCACAAAAAAGCAGCTCATTATCAAAAAAGGGGACGCTTTTGTGTACGGTTTGTTTGTTTCTTTTTGTTTTTTTTTTTTTCTTAAAAGTTTTGCTTTCTTTGGTTTGCTTTTTCTCTTTTTGGTTTGCTTTTTTGCAACTTTCATTGCAAGCATCCCGTCGCGAGGCATTCGCACATCGCACTTCGGTGTTTGCTTCCCTTCTCTTTTCTTCTCTTGCCTTCCGGCCGTGTGTATGCGTGCTACCCGTGTTTCTAGGACGCTATGATCTTCCATTGTAATGTTTTTTTGGTTTTTGTTTTTGGTTTATGATTTTTGTAAATATAGTTTTTTGTTTGATAAAATTTTGTAATACCCTTTTTTCGGTTTACAATTCGGTTTAAGCAGTTGCCGATGCATCAAAATGCACACGCACTGCAAAAACAGTGACACTGGCAGTGTGCACATGTGGGTGATTGTTGGCGGCTTTGGCATAGCGGGGGCAAGGAACGCGCACTGGTAGTAGTGCGGCTGCCTTAATGCTTTAAGCCAATGTTCACCGCCAACAGGCGCCAACATGGTTTTCTGATGGCTTTGTTTCATGTTCAATGCTGCATGGGATATTGATATGTCGACCAGCAATAAAATATTGGCTACATTTTTGTCATTCTTTTGGACGGTTGTTTTTTGTTTGCTTTTGTTTTTTCGAAAGGTTATTTGTTGTGCGCTTTTATTCGGATTGCTCTATTGCTCAATCGTGTGGCGATTGGCGTAAAATTTATTTATCGCACAGGCACACTCCGTGCCGGCGTTGAGTATTCGTTTTCGTTTGCTGTCCGTTCGTTTGGCATTTGTTATCTCGAAGCTTCAGTATTTCATATCATTTGTGTTTGGTTTGGATATTTATTTTTTTTTTTGGGTGTTCTATCAAACAGAGAGAAGGTGAATTATTGCCCGCCCTTTTCATATCCATCACATTTCCCAAGTGCATCAGCGCTAAAAAGCTACGCTGAAAGTGGATTGTGTGAACCAGAAATGGGCGTAAAAAAACCTTCCTCTTTTTTGTTAGATTCTCTCTTTTCAAGTCATAATTTATAGCAAACGCAGTGTTGCAGTAAAAACGTATAATAACTGTGCCTGATTGGCAGAGCACATAAAAACAAATCCAATCGATATCGGTTTGAGAAGGTAAAAAAAAGTAAAATTGAACCCATCGAACGATGGTATCGGTGAGCGTTTGTTTAGCATGGTTTTTCATCGTACAGTTTGATCACTGACAATTATCACGTGACATTAATCCGTATGACGGTAGCACGTTGATAGAGAGAATCGGTTCAAAGTTTGTGCAATGTTTGAAGGGCCAAGTCATGGTACCTTGCGTTTGTTATTGACACAAAAAAAACACTCACACACACATTTGTCATCTGCTCATCGATCGGTTAATGCCCCGTTCCTTACTGCTACTTGTTTGCGAACGTTTGGCAATTTAAATTCCGACCGCCGGCAAGGTGACGATGTGGATCGCCTGGATAATTGAAGTTAATTTTTTGCTGCTCCTCAGCAAAAAGGGAACCAAAACCCTGCCTCCCAAATGCATCGAGGAAGCGGGCCTGTTTGGGTTTTACCAATCTCGATCAATTCACTCCCTGCAAAAGGGGGAGGTGGGGGTTTGCGAGCAGCAAAAAAACGAATCCGTGGTTCGTAATTGTTTGTCATCCTTTGTGCAGTTCGGTGCAGGCCGATCGATCGTCGTTCCGCAAAGCGGGAACAAGATGGGAAAAGAAATCGTCAATTCTCGCTGGAATCGGATGGTTTGCTGGGTAAGCATTTAGAATTTTCAAAGCATTTGACAAGTTTCTCACTTGCCCGGGAGCGGTTTTTGTTCGTTTTTGTTGCGTCTGTTTGTCATGGGTTGTCGTCGTTGCGTTTGATTTGTCGTGCACAGTTCTTTGCGTACACCTTTACCATTCGGTTCGATCGATGCAAAGTTTCGATAGTGTTGATAGCGATGCGTTACAGTGGTTAAAGGAAAGGAAGAAAGAGAACAAGCGAACGAGAGCATCTCATTCGATTATCAAAAGTAACAGAAAGAAACACCTCCCAACCGTTTGGGTGCTGCATATTTTATAAGCCTTCAAATTACCTCTCTCCGATGGTCCGATTAGACACGATATCCTTCCCACCGCACCCCACGCTCTCATTCGTAATGGATTTAGATCTTTCGTGACCTAGGCCTGGTGTGCCCTTGCCCGTGTGCTTACCGCGCTGGGACGTGCCAAGTGGAATGTGTTTGCTGCAGAGTCCGAAAAAACGCAACACAACTTGGTTGATGCTTAAAAATATGCAACGCTCCAAATGATCGGAGCGTCGTCACAGAAGGAGGAAATTAAGGCAAGACACACAATCAAACCGTAACAAAAAAACGGACTCACACACATACACACACACAGAAACGGAAAGGTGAAAAAATCCTGCTTGCGGGGACGGAATGACCAACGGACGCAGCCGATCAGACATAACAACCGTTTCGAAGGGCAGGAGTCAATGAGTTTTGAGCGCGTTTCAAAGTATTTTTCGATAAACATTCCACCGGCCCGGTGGGGGTGCATGGGGCGGGGGGGGGGGATGGTGGTAGGCCAGACAGGGATTCAAAGGGTTTTCTGACCATGGGAAAAGAGAATTAGCAAACGGGGAGCGAAAGGGCGCTGGAGAAGGGACAGAAAGGGGAGTAAGAGGGGGGAGTTTAATCACCTTCGGAGTAAGGAATCCGCAGCAGTCCGCGCCCGGTGTGTGAGGCTTTGGTGAGGCTCGTTCCAGCGGCAGGAAACCGGATTGATTCTTCATGTCTTTTCCGTAAATGCGAAACGCAAGCGATGCGAACGCAACAAACAGAACGCAAACAACAAAAAATTCGTTTGCAAAATCCTTTTCAGGGTGGATAAGGTGGATACAATGTTTGGTGTGTGTGTGTGTGTGTGTTTGTGTGTGTGTGTGTGTGTGTTTAGGGAAGTTTTGTTGCGAAACAAGGAGAACAGCTTTAATGTTTCGGTTTTTTGGTGGAACCTTTTTGGGCGGAAAATAAGTAAGAAAACGAGTCGAGAAAGATGCAAAATTCTCTCGAACCACATTCTTTAGCTTCTTCTTGCACACACACACAGAGACACGGAGGAACAAACAGTGCTGAAGGAGATTGTGGTGCAGGATTTAGCAAACGATTAGCCCAAACGATGGCGCAGCAGCCCGGGCGAGATGGCCGTTGATTGTTTGGCTCGAAGGGAAATAATGGGAGACTGCGAGACACCATTTTGAGGAGCAACACTGTTTTCCCGTGCCATCGCCCCAGTCGCCATCGTGCCGAAACACGGAGCACAGGTGAAACGAATAAACTTCAACGATAAATGTTATCAGGTGTGTGAGCGTGTGTGTGTGTGTGCTGAGCATAAATTCCGCATTGAAGGGTTCAACGATCAAACGAGCACAAACGAACGCCTGCAACGAACCTCCATAAACAGTTCATCGCGTTTTATGCGACAGGCATCGTCTATTTGCCAGAGCGAAGCAACAGCAAAACCCTTCGCTTGCCATCTTCCCGCGAAACTCATAAAACCCTTTGAGCCGCCTAGAAACTGTCAAACGTGTTTTTTTTTTTGTTTGGGGGACTTTCTTTTTGTTGTTTCGGTGGTGAAATTGTTTCACCATAAAGCTAGAACAAAATGTGTAGAACTCCGCGCCGGGATGAATTTATCTGCCGGTGACAGATATGGAGCGACACCGTGCGCACATGACCGGAGGCTAGCTCATTTCGCAAACGGTGTGTTTCATCGGGACAAACGATGGGTAAAGGGCAACGATATGGAACCTACGTACACGGGACATGGGTGCCCCGGTACAAGTTCCCCATGGTACAAGTGGAAGGGTTTCCTCGTGAGGGGCTGTTTATTTTTTTTTTTTGCAACCCGATCTCTGAACGAGATCGAAAGGTGTAGCAAGGTGCGCGTACGGTTCCGAGGCTCGTTCCGCGTCTGAAGCGTCGTCCGCTGCCAAACGAAACGTACGAGACCGCGTACGGAGCGACAGAACGAATCAGAAACCAAATGAAAACAAAAAACGCACACACACACACACGCGCGCAGGACCAGGTAAACCTGTTTTCCGAAAACGTTAGAAAACCACGCAAGAACTAACGAGCTCAGCGGTTTTTTTTTTTTTTTTGGAAAGACGGTAACGGGGTGCCCGGGGTTGCCGGGGAGCCGATCGAAACTCGAAATGAAATAAATTATTCTTGCCCATTTTGTTTGGTGGCCGGGGCCTGGCTGCGATTGACGCGCTGCACACTGCGGGAGGGCGAGACGTCGTGGGGTTGCGGTGGCCACCATTCCTTCTCCCCGAGGGCCTAAAAAGCTGCCGGGCCGAATTCGTGTAGTGTTTCATTGTGTTCTTTATTTATTTATTTTGTTTTCAGTGGAGCCGTTTTTTTCCCTCCCCCCGTTTCGTTCGCTTCACTCCACGCTCCGCAATATTTATATGCCATATTCCCTTTCCTGATATCGTTTATCCTTTATTGTGTCGTGTTTTGGTTGGCTTTGGGGGGGGTGAGTGGTGGGGTTTTGGAGTTCGGGCAGGATTTCTACCTCGCGCGAACGTTTGCTGCGGGGCCCTGCTTGCCGTTGTGAGGTGTATATATATATATTCAAATGTACATTCGATATTCTTCGCCGGCGGAACCAGAAGATTCTGTTCTGTAGCGTTGGCTGTTGTTTTTTTTTTTTTCTTCGCTCGCTTTTAGTTGGGGAGATCTGTTCCGCGAGCAACTAAAAATGTTGAAGATAACAAAAAGAGAACTAACAAACGCACCCCGGCGATGCCCAGTGTCTCCACTGTGCTGTGGCTTTTGTGGCGTCCCCGCTCATCGCCGCACCTCTCGCCCGTCCGAAGGTGAGGACAAAAAACCCATTACAGATTTTCAATATTCGCCTTCGGGTCGAATTTCAAAACGAAGGAAAAAAAAGTACACACAGCCAAGCTCCGAATCGAATCCATATTTTATGTCCACCGCCAACACCCCATTTGGAGGGTGGGGAGGGAGGGGGGGTCGGGCATGAAGGAAGCGAAGACCATGAGGTCTCCAACCGGCGGGCTCAAGCAGCGACACATAAACCATCCGATTTCCGAGCAGCGGCGAAGCGGACAGCCCGCGGGACGCTTTATTAAGTTTGATTTAGAGAAGCGGAGAGGATGGAGAAAAGGCACATCAGAACCACCCCCCCGCCCTTCGTGAAACCGTTGTTCGCGAATCATTCGTACATACATTAAAACGGTTCCAGCAGCAGCCCATGTCCAACGATCGCATGTAATCAAGGGTAGCAGAGAGGCTGAAAATAACATCACACCGCAGGCGGCAGCACTGCGCACTGCGTAAGGATTCACAAAAATTAAAAGACAACTTCTGCAGCATTTCTACCAGCGTTCAAACGTATGCTGCTGCCCCGGTCCACCGGCTCCTCCAATTTGTGCGCCCAATTAATTGTGTGCCCGCGATAATTCGCACCAGCAGGAGGGCTACAAAAACCCCGGGGCCACCATCTGGGCCACGAACTCACAAATAATGTGTGCAAGTTATGCACCGTGGCGCGTGGGAGTGAGGGGTTGCGAGTGGCATCCTCTTTGTGTCCTTCGAGCGTGTGCAGGAGCGTTGCCAAAACGCACTCACACACAAAGAATCGTAAGAAAAACGGAAAGGTCCCGCCTGTAGATGTGTGTCATATATTCGAAATTTTTATGACATTCCCTTTCGCAACTCCCGGTAATGCCTCGGGTACCGCGGCGGGAAGTGATAATACACGCTTGTTCCCTGAAAGCCTTCTTGCGTGCCTGTCTACGCTTGGGAGGCTGAGTGCTGTTCGTGTTGGCCATAAATCGGAGGATTTTATTGATCCTTCCCTTGATGTGTCCTTTCGTGGCGTGGCGCCGAGCAAGGTGATGCTGGGCCACGGGACAAAGCACCGTGTTCCGGACCAATTTTCAGCGCAACATCATCGTCACCCGGGACCACGACGAGCCACGAAAGATAAAAAGCACAAACGATGGCCAGCGTGCCGGAAGGAGACGACGACGAGGAGAGCGGGGGGGGGGAGGGCGAGGGGGAAATAATGGAACTACATATTTTTAACATTAGTAGACACCCGGCTGTGCTCTATGGTCACACACTCTAATCACAAGAAGTGGAAAAAAACGCTCCACCCGAGTGCAGAGCGTTTCTTCCGTTTAGAAAAGCTTCCGGAGACGAGCGGGTGAGTGGGGATGGGTGAGTGTGCTATCGCACAAAAACAATTGAAAGATGATTTTTCATCCCCGTCCCATCTGGCTAGCCAGCTGATCTACTGGGCGCAGTGCTCCGGCACTGGTGTATCAAACGTCCGGCAGGAGCGCCTCGCACAATCGCAATCGGCTACAACAAATTGCGGTCGGGTACATCAAAGTCTCATTTGCGGGCTGGGTGGCTGGGGGAGGAAGGGAATCATCGTGCTGGCAAGGGGCTGTCCTCAACACGCCGGCAGCTTACCGAAAGGGCACGATGATGAAGGTTTTTGCTACTAATATTATTATTGCAATCAATCATCCAGGCTCAATCCGAACCGATCCGACGATGCAATCGACGATGCTTGTCAAGGTGCTTTCAATTGGCGGATAACGCACCACCGCACAAACCGCCGCACGTTGTAGAGGATGAGTGGGGGGGGGGGAGACATCATCCACCCGGCAGCTTGATCAGTTTGCACTGATAAGTGGCGGGAACCCTGCCCCGGCCGCCCGCGACTTCTTCTGGAACGATAATTTGTGCGCCCTGGGCTATTGATATTTATTCTCCAACTACATGTGTATTCGATCGCACGGAGAATGGAAAAAGGGGAGAGTGTGAGAGTGGTCATAAAGAAACTCAACAACACGTTTAAAAAGCAGTTTAAGGGTCACAATCCCGGGAGCTCCGGTTATCAACTGCCCAATTCGAGGGATTATTTGATTAGTCTCGCCGCGACCGGTTGCAAGGAGTGGCGCCATCGTGACTTATGACGCGATGGTGTGACGTACGGTACAAGGGAATGTTTAACTTACGAAGGGAACGTATAAACGAAGCGTTGAAGGGGTGCCTATTCCATCCAGCAAGGTTGTTGTGGAGCCATCGCAAACTTCTAACTGCTTCTACATCGTAACTGCTCTGGACGATCTTCTACAGTAATTCCAATGGGATCAAGCTTCTTCCCCGACTGGATTGCTCCCAAAAGGTGTGCTGCTTTCTTAATTATTTTCCTGAGATAAATTCTCACCTTGCTCCCTTTAAGCCTTGCTCCAATAACAAAACAAAAAACCGGCCCTCACTTAGGGAAGCTCCCAAATAAAACAGAACAACATTGCGAACAAACTGTTCTTGCGGATGGAATGCCGATCCAAGCACTGTTCTCCCATACCGTAGATAATACGATCACCCGCCTCTCGTGCCCCACCCCCTCCCCCTTATTCTCCTTTGATTCTCAAGCCAAAAAATATGAGCTAAAATAATTTACGACTCATCCAACCATACCCCGTTCCCGTTCCTCCGCGGCCCCGGGAAAAGCTTGGCTACAAATTGGAATCTGAAAAACAAACCCCGTGCCGTGGGCTGCTAGCAAACAAAAGAATCAAACGCTGGGCAAGAACTGACGCATCGCTCCCCTTCCTTCTACCCTCCTTCCCCAGGAGGCTCACGCCTCCATCCCCCCCAAGCAGCACAACTCCCACAATCCGGTGTAATTAAAATGATAATGAAATGTATAACAGATTAGTGGCACGAATTTGTTGCAGTAAAATTAATTAACATTTTCATGACTAGAATTTCATTTCACCAATTTTCTATTCCGGTGCGCCGATGGGAAGAACCCACACACACACACACCGGTGCGAGAGTGCTTCCTATCCTTCTGTTTCGGTTTTTTTATTTTGGACCGTTCGTTCGCTGTGTGGCCGCGGTCCAGTTGTTCCGGAAGAGCAGTTTTACCACACCGGCGTCCAATGGTCAATAAATGTGAGGCCGGCCGCGCGCAGGGACTGTCGCTCCCTTCTGCTGCGTAACAGCGGTAGGTAGCGGTTGGCGCACGCACCGGGTCCGACCTTAGACCAGCAAGCCCAACTAGGCGTCTTTAGGCGTGGAGTAAAGGAATTGAAATAATAACAACCACAAAAAAAAACGGCCGTTCAAGTCGAACGCACCGCGCTTGAAGTTCCTTTTTTTGACTTTTGCCCCCCTTTTTCCCCCGTGTGCCTGCTCGCTTGGAAGGGCAGCATAAGCTTTAGCCTTCGGTTCTTATCGGTCGGACTGAATCTACCATTTCGGTGTGTTCCACCGTTGCCTTGCCGTTTATTGGACGGAGCTCGGCCGCTGCAACTGTCTTTCCACGTCGGGCTCTCTTGCCAGCGCGCAACGGGGCTGGGTGCACAAATTTTCCAATTGATGCTAATAAATACACCGTCGTCAGGACCAAACCAACCGCACTGCTGGAATGGTCCATTCCTGTCCGGGACAGCAACGACGGAACAGGTGAAGAAAGAGCAAAAAGCGAACATCGCTTGATGTCGTTTGCGTGCGAGCTAAAGTAAAGGGATAGAGCTGGTGCGTGGAAGCACGTAGAAAGGGAAGAATGGAAAGAAAGGAGAAAAAAAACACCGCTGTATACATTTATTGCTGCCCTTTTGATGGACAGATACAAATTCTAATTTCATAATTAGAAACTGATAGGGACGAACAAGAAGGGGAAATAACGCCTTTTCCCCGATTGTAAGGTGGACAAGGGAAGGCAAAAAAAGGCCTCGAAACCAAACGCATGATAATTATTTTAAAACGAAACTTAATGTGACTGTAATATGGTGACTATCGTGTCCGTTGCTTTAATCGGCGAGGTAACGTTTTAATTCGCTCTGCATTTCTTCTCCTTTTACACTTTAAGGACGACCAGCGCCCATCAACACTTTGTTAACGCTTGCTGATCGACGAATGGTAAGGTGAACGTGACTGTCATGTCTTAAGGGTAAGTCGAAGTCGTATATGTTAGTATTTTTATCGTTAGATTTAATATAACAGCGATATATGGTATACGGTTACTACTGAAGCTTCAACAAATAGATCCAAACTTTAACAGCTTTTTCTATATTATTCTGACATTTAGTATGTTAAACGTTTACTATAACCAGCACTAACTGGTTTTTTTGAAACCTTTTCGTTTTTTGTTGTATCCGCAAGTTGACAAAAATGCACGTTGAGTATTCGAGCATAGGAAATACCCGGCAACAATCATGATGAAACAATCCACCATCACACACTCGTTGTGTAACCGTCGTCAGGGCAGGCCGAGAGAACCGGGCCTACGCCCGACAAACCGAGTGAAGGTGTAAACCGCAAGTGAAGATCACCGCTAGAAACACGGCCGCACGTAGCTTTAGGAGGCCGGGCCAGCAAGGCGCCCAAAAAATAAAAAATCACATAAAACATCAAATCAACACTCGCGTGCAATGTGCGTAGATCGGGGGTGGCAGTAAAAGGTTTTTGTTTTTTTTTTTTTGGGAGGAAGGGTGAGAGAGAGCCTCGGCTAAAGAGCTCCCGCCCCACCGCAACACTCCTCTGCCACGCCCTTTTACAACATTGATAAATCAATTGGAGGCTATGTTTTGATGCTTTAGTTATTTATTGTTTGTGCTTTTCGCGAAGAAAAGAAACGTCAGAAGTGTTTCGAGTGTTTGGTTTGCGAAAACTTCGCGAAAGAGATTGTTCCAATAAAAAAAAAAGAAAGAAAGTAAACGTCAGATGTTTAGGTCGTCGTTGTGTAGTAGCGTGTAGAATGTGTGTCAGAATATTGGCGTTGTACTTACTTTCTCAAGCTCTAAAAGATGAAACCTTAGAACTTGAATTGCTTGCACCATCTAGCACGAAAGAGCGGGAGAGAGAGAAAGAGGGAAGAAGGAAATGGTTAAACATCGTCATCGTTTCGATACAGTAGCTCCGATTGTTCAAGCTGCATAGCATTTGGCTGTATGACCTCTCCGTGTGGCCAGGCTATTGGTCTGGTCAGCACAGATGAGTGAGGTCATACATGGGCGCCTGCTGGAGCTGCTGAACAAAAGCGCTCTCTATGACTAGTGGTCGACCGACCACTGCACCGGATAGATACTTACAAGTGAGTCCACTTCGGGATCTGCTACGTAGTAGGGTTTTTCTTGCCGAATCTGTACAGAAGAAGGAGAGAGAAAACACGTTAGAAATAAGCAAACACGCAAACATTAGCTGTGATAAGGCGAGAGGCGGTCTTAAAGATATGTACTACAGCCCGGACCGCCTGCCCTACAGCGACCGGGAGATACTACGCTATCAGCGGAAGCAATATCAGGTAGGTGTGATTTTTGGTAGTCAAACAAATACGTCCCGCGCGCGCGTCCTGCCCTCACTGGTACGGAGGCCCCAGGCCAGGCACACATGAACAAGCGGTTAGGGAAAATCAACCGGTGGCCATCCGTTTTTTTGTGCTTTTATGGCGCACCAGACTTCATGGATTTATGACCTCAATCTTCCAACAACACAGAGAAGAAAAAAAAACGGAACAGAACCTCCTCTCCACTCGGTCCAGAAGTACCGCAGCAGCAGTTGAGGCGCGCGGTGTACGCCTCTTGTGCGGCCTCCTTAACGTGAACCGTGTCGTAAAAGTCATGAGTCATAAAATTATCAGCGCACACAGTGGCACATTAGAGCGCGGTGGTACTACAACGCGATGATACACGATGATTTGTGATTTTGATTCCTATTTTGGGGATCTGCCTGTTGTTTTCTTCTGGCTGTGTGTATCGTCTCATTTGAAGAGTCATTGGATATTGGCGCAGGAATGCGCTGGGGCTAGCTTTAGTGCGTCTTAAAGTCACACCGTCCCTGGTATCGTGTCGAGAGCTGCCGGCATGCTCTCTCCCTCTTTCTCTTAAACAACTTTAATCGCATCAATTAGGGCAGAAAAAGTGATAGCAAAGTTCTTGTACTTCGTGTACGTCTTGCTCACTGTGCTGTCTGTTTGTGACGCCCTGTTTTGATGCTAAATCACGATTTATGGTTCCAGAGGTTTTGAGGGAGCGGGAAAACGGTTTTTCTTTTCCAATGGTCCTACTCAGAGTTTTTTTTTTTTTGTTTTGTGCGCTTCCTCCTTCACAGTGTATAAAAACAGACGGCATGACAGCATTCCAATTTGCCGCGCGGACGTGCACAATGTGGACGTCGGGGTCAACATATAACGAGTGCCATTTGTTTTGATAAGAAAGTTTTTCCTTTCCGAGTGCTCGGTTTCCCCTTTGCCCGTATTGACGAAAGTTTTGTCCGAAAAGTGGGCACAAAGTATCATTAGAGTGAAATGATTAGAATTTAAAGTCTGACTTCCTCTGACGATTCTAGCGAGGAAATGCGTTTCTGCGGCTGAGGTGACGGTAGTCATCAGTTCTGTGCTACGCACACCACTCGTTAAAGTACTGAAAAAGTCTTCAGCATTGCAGTTGGTCCTGTTTTTAAAGCATCAATTGCGGAGTGCTACAAATGCGCTACTCTAACGAGCCTTCGAGAAACAGGTGATTAAGGTACTGCCGGGAAGTAGTACTGTAGCAGTGGCATCGCTTCCGATCTTTCTGCCCCGATACACAGATATACACGCTGGCCCAGACACTCCGACCATCCCGGATGCTACCTCCTCTGCAAATGATAATATGCCCCTCTTAATGGTCATTTGCTACCGATCGGACTGGAACATTAAACTATACCGTGATGACTCTATGGGGAAAAATGATGCCATCGTCTCCCCCACTGGTTGCACTGCCTCCGCCAAGACATCCTTTCGGGCGAAACTGTGTCCTTCTCATTTCCGGAGCTCGTAGCATTTTTCTCCTTGCCGGCCCTGTAGAGGAATGGAAAGTAGTTGTTGATGGGAGGCAAACACACACAGAGATTTAGATACTCCTTCTAGTGTGTGGCCCGTAACGACCGTATCGGTCGGTCTCATCATCGCTTCGTTAAATGCGAACAACGACGTACCGAAACCCAAAATGGCTTCCCCAGTCGCAGGCGTCCTGTCGGCCACGGGTACGGGGCACAATCTTTCCATCAGACCCTGGCCCCGCACAGCTAGCCGACACGAGAATATTATTTCACAGTTCAACTAGCACAAGCGGCCATCCAATTGTCGGTGTGCGGCATTGTACGCTCCGGGTGGAAAAGCGGTTCTGGTCCATATTTTTCCTGGGCCGTGCTGTCGGCTGTGGCACAGGAAACAGAAATGGGCCTTCAAGTTGAAGTGTGCGGTTGCCCGGTATTGCTTTTTTTTCCCTCCAGAAAACTAACTCCCATTACGGTTCTGTTCCTTCCGGAAATTAAGGAAACCAACAAGGAGAAGGTGAGGGTTAGGAGAGAAAAAAAACAGGAAGGACTCACATTTCCTCCGTCCAGTTCAGTTTCTGTCTGTGTGTTTGTAGCGCTCTGCTTTTCCTTCGCTGGTAGGAAAACTAACTCGTTACGCAATAGGAAAAAAGTCCCTGTTTTTCCTGGGCAACAACCGGAGCGAGTTGTTACGCAAACCAACCACCCACACATACACCCACACGTAGATATAAAGAGAGTGACAGTTTTCCCTTATATCAAAAAAAACAAGCCTGGTAGAAGAAGGGTGGAGAAGAAGGGACTACACGCGTCACGGCTGCCAAAGGAAACATCCGGATCATTGTAAGGACGGAGAAGAAGGCGCTACGGCTATCAATGGCACAAGGACGGCAAGAAGCGAAATCACCCCGTAATAAGGGGTCCAGTATCTGTACGATCGAATGGAAAAGCGAAAAACCTCCCCGTGCAAGTGGTGGGGATTTGTACTGCGTTTGTTACCGGAACCAGGGAAGAAAAGCCAACAAAAAGATAACATTCGTGCCCCTCCAGCTCCAGGAGCAGGTCTCCGATTGGCCACAAGCAGTTGTTTGCCCAATCGTCGCTTTTCCGAGTGAATGTTCTGCGCCTCCAATTTTCCCTCTGCGTGGCGTGGTGCGTTTGATATGCGGCGAAAAGGGAAGGAAAACCCGCCCAACAATCGCACGAACAACGGATCCGTATCCGCACAAAAATGTGCCGGAACATACGCAGCGGGAGAGCCATATCCCAAACAACACCCCCCCCCCCCATGCACCCTCCGGCCTCCGGGAGCACCGTAATAATGCACGGGTCAGTGAGCCGGTGGAATTGGAATTGGCAATGTGTCCCGTACGGCAGTACCCGGTTTCGCTACAAATTGGAGGTAAATTGACAAAGTCGAAGCGGCTAACGGAAGCAACACTTCGCTCGCCGGCGAACCTGAATGTGGCAAAGAAAGTTCTCCCTTTTCTTTTTTTTCCAGCAGACGAAGGTTTTCTCTTGGTTCTCCTGTTGAAGGAAAATCTGGGTTCTAAAAGCAGCAAAACCGTAGGAAAAAACCCTCCAGCCGACAAATACAAAACACAGGCAATTCACGACTATTTTATTTCATAACTTCATCCACACCCACCCACCCCGGCACTGGGGCCGCATTTGGAATGGATTTTGGAGTTATACGAGCATTACGGAAGGGATTACTTTGATGTGTGCAGCCGTCCCCGGAGCAGGGGAGGGACTGCGAAAAATATCCTTTTTTTTTTGTGGGGGAGAGCTAAAGAGAGAAGCAAGCGTTACGTGAGGCTTCCCGGGACGGTTTTTGGGTCTTTAGTGTCGGTGCGTCTCAGCACACCGAAATGGGATGCCATTAGGGGTTTGCCGGTAATGGTTTTTTGTTGCTTTGGTCGGGGCTCCCATTCAGCCGGAGAGCGCAATCCGCGAGCGAACTCTCCCCCTCCCACCCACATCCAAGCCTGCGGATAAGCCCCGTAGTGCGAGCTTCGCTCTGGAGCTTCGTTTTTTCCCCCTGGTGTTTTCGGCCTGTTTTGCTGCTGAGTGCACTTTCTTTCACTTCTGCACGCCGGCCGTCATAAGAATGGGTAAAAAATGAGGAAAAATGAAATATCATCATCCTCTTCGTGTCTGTGTGTTGGGTGCGTACAGGGTGCGTATGCCTCCCTTGGCGGACTCGAAGGAATTCCTAATGGATTTTGTGCACCGTCGTTGCCGTCGTAGGGTTGCCCTTTTCTTTTTAACGGAGCAATAAATTTATAACTTTATTTCGCAAAACCAGCGCACCGAATAATAACAATAATGGTTGGCAGGAGCGCAGCCAGCAGCGCATTATGCGTACGCTTCGGGGGTCGTGCCTTGTGCATCTTCTCTGAGCCCTGGAACAGGTTCACAGCGGACGGGACGGGGATAGGAAATCTGTTCACGTTTCGTGTCGATTTAGTTGTGCTGATTTAATTTACCATTTTATGGGCCGCATAGAGCGGCGGACCCTTGGTTGCGCTCAAATTGAAAGTCCATTTAAGCGACACGCCATCCCGAAGATTTGTTGCAACTCTAACGCTGAATCGGAACTACAATTACCGATCATTTGTCCACTCCAGCCAAACAGCGTTCCGCGTTCCCGCAGTTCGTTACAAGAACCCATGTTGCGGTTGTAATAATTCCGAACCGGATTGCAGTTTTCGGCACTCAAAATTCGATTACACCGATACGGCGGAACGTTGCGTGCCGAAGACGTATTCAACTTAACCGGCAGCGGGAGCCGATCTTATCAGAAGCGTTCAAAAACCGACCACCCCGAACCCGTAATGTGTCACTCGGGAGCGGCTAAAGTTGAATAAGGCAAATTCCGGGCAACGGGACCGACCGTTTCCGTGACTTGTAGTGATTCCCGAGCCGAAAAGGACAAACATTTCCCTGCTCATTCCTCTCCCCCCACTGCCGGATATGATGCTCCGATAATTCTCGAACAATTATTCCCTGCGTCGGGTTCCCTGCCGATTCACAGGGCCCAAAAACCCCGGGAACAACCGTCGCTTAAGCGGATTGACTTAAAGAGCGTAAGGGAGGAGTGGTCAGCTATTTAACGCTCGACTTAGAAACTGGCCAGCGTACGGGAATGCAAACCCGATTAGTGAGCTCCCTTTTCCGACCCTTGTTAAGACCGTATCGCTCGGCACTGCATGTCTTGCACGTTGCGCAACAGGGCTGACGGGGGGTATCGGGGCTCAGGGTGTTAAAAGTTATTAAAACGCCGCTTTAAGGATAAGCCATAAATTAGGGGCCTTGCGGAAGAGATCGCCGTAGATGGATGTAAGGACGAGTGTCGACGGATTGCCGATCGCATCTGGACACTCTGCTCCCCCGTATTATACATTAAAAAAAAAGAAACAAAGACGTATTGGACGTTCGTCCTCCTGAAACATCATCATCAACGCTCTCACCCATCTGGTGTAGGGGGAACAACGACGGGGCCGAGTTTTACATAAATTATGAGCATTTATTAGTGCTGCCGATTGCGCTGCGGTCCCGATCGTGATACCGATCCCTTTCCGGCACATGGGATATATTAAAATGTGTCATTAGAAAGATGCTGATGAGTGGTGGTGGTGGTGCTGGCGGGTGGGGGTTAGGTGTGGAGCAAAACGGTTTTTGTTATTCCGGGGAGGCCGAACCTGCTGATGAGATAATTCCCGTGCGCTGGTAAAGCCATCAGCGTTACGACGAAGGAAGCAGGAATGGAAGGAAACGTTCAGAAATGGTAATTAGTAATTACTTCTCCATTCTGCTGGCTCTTGCTATCCGTTCGCAAGGCACACACACACATATAAAGAGCAAACTCCCTCGAGAGGAGGGAACGGTACGCACGGCAACGGACTGAAACTATCGTCTTTTAATTCCCAAAAGTAAGGAAAGCAAAACAAAAGCCCAAACGAAGGCGAAGTGGCTAAAGTTGGATTGGATTTCCATCGATGGGCCCCGAATGTTCCGATACCACCGCGCGCGCTAGGGTGTAGGGTAATGGCACGCGGACTAATTTCATCATCCGAGCGCGTGTATCGACTGCAGATAACCGGAAATAACATATCTTTCACTGCCTGCTTCGTTCGCTCGCAACCCTCAGCGCCACACCAAAAGTCATCGTCAACATTCAGCGCCCGTCTGCGCCCGCCGTCCCTTGCTAATGGCTAATTGCTATCGAAATCGAAACGTTTTCCCCCTCTCTTCGCCCCTACCCCCCTGCTTCTCCACAATCCACAGAACCCGGAAAGCCTGTACCATTAAACAATCTTCAATTTGTGTGGCAGAAAGAAAGACGTCTATTCCTGACGCGAGGCGCCACGGTCCCGGGGGCGGGCGACGACGTGCCAGACGGCTAGTGGGGTGTGCGAGGGTGGTGTAAATGAATTGGTGGACAGGAAGGGGAAGCGAAAGAGTGGTACCGATTCGGACGGGGTTTTCGGGGCGGTCAAATTTATTACCAAAACAATAATCAAATCGTTTCGAGATAGGCATAATAAAATATGCCTCTTCAGCATCCTTCCCTTTCTGGAGCTGCCCGCCTTGCGGGAGGGTAGGTGTTGAATCCCACGAGGATGGCGCCTTCTGCACTCCAAACACACACACACAGACGCAAAACCCGTTGAACGTATAGATGTAAGTGAGGCTCATAAATTATCGTTCGGCTCCACAGCCGGCACGGGCAGAAGCTGGCCGCAGCAGCAGAAGTGGTTCCATGACGGCTTCTCAAACCTCCCCACAGCTATGCTGGGCCGCGAAACCTGCCAGAGTGTGCAGACTGCATAAAAACATAAGCACACACACACACACATGGAAGGGGGGGGGGGAATGGGACAGAAGGAAAATAAATAAAAAATACACACTCTTTCTCTCAAAAATAAACATTCCATCATCCAAAAGGGTATCCTGGCCCTTCTCTCTCTCTCTCTTTCTGTTGCAAGTGCCCTTTTCACCCGTCCCACACGCTCACGAGCCTCACCACTGATCGCATTAGTATGCTCCTTTCAGCAGCCCGAACAACCGATCATGTGTGTGTCCCGTGTGTGCGGATCGGCTCCACGGACTCGTTGCCCGTCTACATAGAGTTGTAAATAGTTGTTGTTTGTAGATCGAGTATTGATTGCAGATTTTTCTTTCCCTCGCCGGTGGGAGGAGAAGGAAGGCAGTCGGAAAGGGGCAAAAGCGTGAGAAAGAGATCACCAAGAGAGGTTGCCAACAACGTGGCGCACACACACACACACACGCACGCACGCACGCATACAAACCCGAAAGCTCCGCATCCAGCTTCAGCTGCGCGCTTCTGCCCATTGATGATTGCATAAATTTCCAAACAAATTCTCGTCATACTTTCACGCCTTTTTATGATGCACGTTGTGGCACCTGGTGGCGCGGGTGAGAAGGGGTGGGTTGAGGGGTGGATGATGCAAAGCCGGTTGCTTCCGAACTCCACCACCCACCCGCTTCCCCTCACGCGGCGCGGCGAGTTCGCGCACTGGACGCGTGTGGACTGCTTTCCTTTACTTCTGTTTTATTGCTGCCATTGCGCGCGGTGTGCCAGGCTCATTTCGTTATTTATTCTGCCTACTGGCTTGCCTTCCACTACCCCCATCACCGCACCCGTCACAAAACAGGAGAAGTTTGCTTAACTGTTTGTTTGTACAGCCGAACAGTTTGTTAGCTGCTGCTGCTGCTGTTGAGGGAGGATCGAGAGTTGGTTTTGTGTTTTTTTACGCTCTCTCCCCCTGGGCTACTAATTATTTGTGGTCCAAGTGATTAATTTGCCTTCTGGTGGGTTCGCTTTCGCTGGCCCTTCTTCCTGTGCAGCGCATAAATCTTCGGCTGTCCATCGAAGAGGGGCTTCTGCTTCTCTGCCAGTGCCAATCGCAAACTTAACGGAATAATGTTCAATTAAACGTCATTTGGTGCAGCAAAGATTTGCAATCAATGACCTCCGCTTGTACACTGCACACACACACGCACGCACATGGCTTTGGATCACTTGCCACACATATGGTGTGTATGCGTGACGAATTCGATTTCGATGACCTCATCTTCAGCTGCAGCAGCGTGAAAGAACGATTCCCAGGGGAAGACGCGGAGGACATATAAAAAAGTGGCCGAACAAAACCACGCACCACCCGTTCAACCCATCGTGCGGTCGTCCTTGGCGAATACAAATGAAGCTGAAAGTGCACATTTCCATGCAAGAGATGCAGCAGCAGCAGCAGCAGGCCGGCAGACGGACGGAATGCATTGCAACAGCACCAGCTGAAGCGGAGATGGGAACAAAGAAGAAGACGCGCACACAACAAAAAATGCTTCAACGCGCGACCCAGAAAAAAAGGGAAACCTCTGTCCGAACAGACCATCCGGTCAGTGTTGCGGATTCGCTGCTGCTGCTCCTAATGTATGCGACGGTGCGGCTCCAATACCTGCACCATTTACCTGCTGCTGCTGCTGCTGCTGCTGCTATGTGGCTGTGGTTTTTTCGGTGCAATCTGCATCGGCGCAGCTATGCAATTGCCAATTGCAATCGCTGACAGACCGTTTGAGGATCGGCACAAAAAATCTCTCTCTCCCTTCGTGCAACGATCCCAACTAAATCCATCGCTCAATCTGTTACAAGCCAGGGAGAAACAATAGCAAAAGCTGGTGAAAGAACCATCAGGCCAACCATATGGCAGCAGTGGTTTGATGGAGCGTTTGGATGGTTTTTGTTTCGTTTTTTTTCCCCCTGGGAGGGTTTGTTTCAGCGCACTGCAAAGTAAGCATTCCAGCTGACAAAACGATGGTGACCTCTGCCCGGAGGGATTGGGCCAACCTTTTTCGTCCTTTTCCCCTTCAACTGTCCGTCTCCGATGCAAAAGCATTCCGGGTGCGGGATAAGTAATCGCCGGACAAGATGCTGGCGTGGATTTCCTGGAACACCAGCCCACACATCCCTGCCGAGAGTCTAGGGTGGATGACGATCCCGTACACCCCTAGCAGCGTAGAATGTCGCACACACACACACACACAATACGTCATTTTACTGGACCGGATCACCCGAAAGACGAAAAGATCGAATTCACTCGCGTTTGCGGTGCTCGCTGCGATTAGTTTCTTCCCTCTTCCCGTGTGCCTTCCAAGCGCAGCCTTAGAGGACCTTAAAAGCGAAAGGACACTGTAACGAATGCCAGCACAATACCAGCGTGAAGCGCAAAGAAAAACACATGGCCAAGCTGCACAAGTGACAAAAACCGGGCATGCCGGGGCTGCTTTTGTTTTCTTTATGACTGGGCAAAGTTTCCTTCCTGCACTGTTGGAGGGATTTCTTGTGTACCGCATTGCAGAACGACGACAGCAAGACTTGCTGGATATTCCCAAGGTTTTCATGGGTTGGTTATAATTGATTTTTGACACTCCTTAAGAGCTTTGTTGCTTCTTCCTTTACGACCGGGCCCGTTGTTAGCGGCAGAACCGTTCCCAGTACGCTAAGAGCCTAGTTGCGAAAAGAAAACACAATTCCACAAGCGAACCTTTGAGAAAAACGGAAAATTGAACAAAATGGAAAATTCGTTTTCGTCGAGCAGTCCTTTTCTTCTCCCTTCCTGCATCAAACAGCGGGAAGGGTGACAAAACCCCCCTGCTGGGCATAAAGTGGCCATCGAGCGTCAAACGATCGTATCGGCGCACAAAGCAGCGATTACGCAATAATTAAATCAAACGCGTCCTTGGGTTGCGCATTGCCGGCACCGGGCCGGCAGGGCCTACCGCTGTTCCGTCCCAGGGCATCGGAAAGGGAACCCTTGCAGCAGGCAGCACCTCCCGCTGCTGCTGGATTCATCTGCGTACAAAAAAAAAACGCTCAATGTCCCAAAACGCGACAAGCGACACAGCGAAAAACAGCCCCTCGGTAGACCCGTAGGCAACAGGAAACCGTGGACCCCAGCATTTAACGTCTTTTTGACGCAATTGTTGGAGGTTCTGCTTTTCTACAGGTCTACCTCACCGCTACAAAGTATATGGTGCACGCGTTTTTCTTAATGTTCAATGTTTTTGCATCTTGCTAAGCAGCAGCATAACTATTGCGTGTGCGAAAGGGAATGCAACAGATAATCAGAGAGAGTGTGAGAGAGAGAGATGGAGGGACCAAGAGATAATGAAGGAATAACTTCAAGCAACATTGCGATGAGCGGACGGAAGGTTGGTCGGTGGTTTTTCCCTACTTTCAAGCTCGTTAGTTCGTTAGTGGTTCGTTTGTTCGAGACTCCCAGTGTGTGTGTAAGTTTGGGTGTGCAAATCTAGGGAGGGGAGAGGGGCTGCGGCTCGGTCGGTTATTGCATTCGCACGTTTCGTCCCCGCGGCTCCGGGTTCTAGCGGGTTCTTTAGCAGCCAAAACAGCAATCGATCTCACTGGGAGAGGGCACATAAGGACGTGTGTGTGTGTGTGTGTGTGTGTGTGTCCCCGTGTTTCTCGTTGGTTTACATTCCCAGCACACCCGGTCAAAGCAGGAAAGTGCGTACAGGCGAAGCCCTGAAAAATGAAACCCTCCGCCACAAGCCTACACTGCTGCAAGCCGAGCTACAGCGTAAAAAAAAACTACGATTCCAACGGAGAAGCAAAAAACCCCCTGAAACAGAGCGAACAGTTTTGGGTGATCTTCTCGGCTTCGCACACGTGCAAAGGCAAGCCGGCAGGGAGGAAGAGAGGAGGGGGGTGGGTAGAGAGAAGTAAAAAAACTGTAACAAAAACTCAAATGAAACGAAACGAAAACCATCCCAAGAGCATGAAAATAATGAAATTCCTAAAAAGGCTAGTCGGCGGCGCACGAGCGTTCCGGATAGAAGAGTAAAAAAAGAAACCCTCTCCGAAGCACAGACACACACACACACACACACCCAAGACACAATGTCACCCCGTGGATTGTTGTTGTGTTTTTTTGTTAGTTCTTTCTTAGACGCTAAGTCCTACCTTTACAGCCAAACGGCAACGGGGAAGGAGGGAAGCAAAAAAAAAGGTCCAAGAAAGGTCTGCTAAAACCCGGGAAGCATTGAGAAAAGACACTCTGTGCCAAACCCCTAATAGCGACGGCCCTGCAGGGAAGAGGGACCAGTGTGCCTCAAGCCAAGCCAGGCAACAGCGAAAGGGAAGGGCAGAAGAAAAAAAAATGCGCCCTTAAGGAGGTCCCCTGCTTAATGCTAACACCCCATGATCAGCGATCATCGTCATCCTTTGGGCCCCGGGAAAGGAAAGTGAAATGCGGCAGAACGAAGCGGCGTCGCGCGGCGGGAACATTCCCCGATATTTTCGGGGTTCCCTTCACCGTCATTTGCCTGTTTGCACATGATGCAGCAGCGGGCATGCCGAGCTAAGGGTTAGGGGCTTTCTCTTACAAATTGGAACCCCGGTCGGGCCGATCGCACTGTTACCGGACGGGGGTCGTCCCGTTCCGAACCAAACGTTGTTTCGTTCAACTTTCTTTACCACCACCCCGGGGACGCTCCTCAGAACCTTCTCCTTTCGATCGGGAAAGAGGAAGGAAGGCCAAGGAAGGGAAATGGTTTCAGACGAAGGGTCGAATTTTGGTGCAATGTTTGGGATGTTTGGAACGAATAAAACGACGATCCCTCCCTGGCCGATCGCAGGTAGAAAATAATCAGCGGGAAAATGAAAATTGTTTTGGAAAAAGGCCGCGATCGCAAGCAAGAAGCGGCAAGAGGGAAGGGAAGGGATCGTGCGTCCTTAGTGTGGCGAAGGAGGCGAAGAAAGCGGAACCTAAAGAAAGGGGTTTCGGCCGTACGGCTCACGGCAATCAGACATAATGAATAAGAGCAAAATTGAAAGTCTACTTTGATCACATAATTGTAATCTTCCATATTTTCCACGGGACAAAGGGGGCCACGTACACGCACGCACTCTCCCAAGGTCTCTCTCCGCAACCCTTCCCGCATTGACGGCTTGGCACGGAATGTAGACCCAGATCGTTTCAGCAAGGTGTTGTGTGTTGTTTCTTCGGTTCTTTCTTCTTGCTCCTCTATGGGAGGGCAGGGAGGGGTTAGTTTTACTTCACTAGGGCATCCCACAATGGAACAATGTTGTAAGCCTCGTACTTCTCCATGCATTTGCTCCGAGGCGTTTAAGCGTCCTTTTTTTAGGTCTATTTTTCTTGCCTCACTTTGTCTATTCTTTACTTTTTACTGGTGAGTCGCGGAGCACCAACTTCTCCGATCCGTTTTCCGCTCACCCTGCTTGATGGGGTACCTCCTCGGGGTGGTTCGAGGATCACATTGAGAAGATACCAACCATTACCGCTGCGGACAAATCCTAAACATATGCTTCTTGCGTCCTACTGTCTATACGTCCGCGGTGCCCTCCGGAGGCTTTGTTCGGGTGATCTCATCTGCGCGTTGGAATTTGATCCTCAGCGCGCAGTCTTGAAGCGTTTTTTTGTGTGTGATCCGTGGTACGCGGACCAGCCGCAAAAATCCTGAGGCGACGAAGAGAACGCTCGCAATGCCAATCGTACGAAATGCAGTGTGCGCGCGCTCGGTTTAGTATATTAGAATTCCATCTTGTACTCGAATGCTGATCTATCTTTGAAGGTTATTTTATCCTCTTTTTTGGTTCAGTTTTTTCTCTATCGCTCTCTGTCTAACGGCTTGGTTGCGTTGTTGCCGCCTGGCTGCTCGGCCGCCTGTGTGGAAGCTAACCTTCAAAATCAGCTTAAATTTCAAACCTCTTCGAACCCCGCGTTCAATACATACGCCCTTGGTACGCAACTGACTTCCCTTTTTGCTCATTTCTACTATCATCGCACATACTGTGGCTTTTTATTCCGATATGAATGCTTCTCCTTTTCCCTGTCTGCCGTGCTTTTCTTACTGTTATTGTGCGCTTTGTGCTGCTGTGTGAGCGCGCGCGTTAAGCCTTATTCTATTTTTATCTCTTATTTCATTTTTGCCGTTTTGCGGATGGGTTTTTGTGCGTTGCGTTTTCCTGGCCCGGGCTGCTCGGTTGCTTCCCTTCGCTTCCTCCGAGCGCAAAGGGAGTGCGCAGCCAGCATCCTTGCGCTCCCTGCCTGCATGCATGATCAGCTCTCACTCGCTTGTGGCCCAACACACCCAACCAAACCAGAAACCAAAAACGGCATTAAAATAACGTGCCCCGCCGTTGCAAAGGTTTCGGGCGCTGAATCGCTCTTTTCAGCGCACCAGAAGTGTGGAGGGGAAAAAAAGAAACGCATCCCAAAAAGCACCGGTGTGTGCCCTGGCACATGGCTCGCAGCCTTGGTTTCCGAGGGTTACCGAAGGGCATTATAGGCCTTCCACCGCTCAGCTTGCCATCGAACACTTCCTCTAACCGGGCCAGCAAACCTGAATGTGTGCTTTGTGTGCTAAGGCCGTCCTCTCTCCCTCTCTTCTATCACTTCTTATGCTTCACTAACAAGCAGAACGAGACCGAACGGGTGAAAAGAACAAATCCGGAGGAGAACAACAACGAAAAAAAAAATAACTCAGCAACAATCACAACAGGCCCGAAAAGAACCTCCACAGCCACCAGCGTTCCCCGTAACGAAGTGTGTAGAATAAAATAAGATTCCAAACAACAACAACAACACACTACAAAATAATTCCCAAAAAAGCCCAACCGAATCGAGCGGTCCGCTGTGGCACGAAAAATGAAGGCGAAGATCAACAGCCAACACAACAGGCGCAAGATGTGTGTTAAGCTTGAAAAACGCATCAAGAAGAAAATCAGATTAGTGTCATCTGGAAGAAATTTTATTCGGTACCGTTTCTCCGTTTCCCTCCGTTCTCTTCGCCGTGCGCCAGTTTTGGTCTCGCCTCTTTTTTTCTGGATCTCTCCGCAGCTTAAACGCAATAAGAGGTCTCTCTGGTGCCCAGCGTGTTTGGACGGGGGCAGACGTAGTGGGTGGACTCCGCCATCGATGGAACCACGATCTTCGCGGCGACGACTTATATTGGAAGGAATACATTTATTTTAATGTGTGCTTAGAACGCTACACACTGTGTCCCTTGTGTTACCCAACCACCTTACACAAAAAAAAACCAGCTTGACCCGACGCATAAATTCACAACCTGATCAAACCGAAACGATCATGGTGCATCACAGCACAGCATTTTGAACGCATTGGCCGTACCACGCAGACGTAAACGGTGCATTGGAGGCACATGTGTGATTGAAAGCGCGAGTGATCCTCCCCCCGGGACGTATAAATATGCAGATGAAGCTAGCGAAATTTGATGCTATCTTTTGATTGAAAATTACTTAACAGACAGCGTACGAACGCCCGTTTGTAATCATCAAACATTGTGAACGCCTCAATCGAGCGTTCTAATAAAAGTTGCTTCTCTCCGCAGGGTTGTCCAATGGGATGGGACGATCGTTTGGCTTCCAGCAGCAGGGAACATCTTAAGAATGAAGCAACAACACCAGCAAAAACACAACCAACCACAAGAAACAAAGTGTTGCAAAGAGTCATATTTGATTGGTTTTGTTTTGCACCTGTCATTAATGCGCGCTGGAACTGGCAAGTCACAGCCGGCCATACAATAGATGTCCAAAAGTGTTTGTGTGGGACGCTCTCGTAGAACTAGGGGCGATAGAAATGCTTTGTCTATTTCATTACGCAGTGCGTGTACACCTTTTGTGCCTTTCATCTACACCTTTCAGGTCACTTTCGGCACCGGGAACGTCTAAGGCACTCACCACACGCAAGGTTCTAAGGTACAGTGAGAGGTCATCGGCAGAATTTACATTTTTGCCCTGTCATGCCTGGGAGACGGGTGGACGGGGACCGTCGAAAACCCGACCCAGAAAAATGGTAAGAGCCCGAGAGAGAGAGAGACAGTGTTGCGTCACAGTCGCGAACGGGCAGCGTGGCCTCTAGAGCCAACGTCGCGGCCTGTTTTTTTCGCCGGGTGTCCTCCCGCCTTATCTTGATGCAGAACGTCATGATCCTCCGCTACATTTACTTTTTCACTTCCAGCCCTTAGTCTGGCTCGTTTTTTTTCCTTGCTGGTGTCGTTAGACTCCTTCTTCCCCATGCCCGGTTGGAATGTGGTTCCACCACTTGGTGCCGCTGGGTGGAGAACAATGCTCTCACATTGTATACTACCGGCGTTGGTTGCCTCCTCTTTGGTTTCCTAAATTATGTAGGACTGCGCCGAAGCAAACACCTTTCGAGGCGTACAATTGTACGTCATCCATTCATTCCCGTCTACCCCACATTTTTGGGTCGATAGAAATGAACGTCTCTTTAAAGGATATAAAACAGCAACAAATACCAACACCGAGAAGTAACACAGATCAAGTGGTTCAGGGAGCTCGTCCCATGTCCATCGGCGTCGACCAGGCGTGATGGTTCTTGGTTCTTTACTTCCCCCTGCGTGAAGCGTACCATTCGTAATATTACTTTATTTTTTGGGTCGGTCTTTATTAGAGCGTCTACATGCCTCTTTGTGTGGGCGCTCTCGGTCGTTTGCTCTCGCCTACAACGTGGGATGCTGCTGCTGATGACGCAGTCCATGTAGAACGGACCGAAAAAAATAACTTCACAGCGGTAATGACCGGGTCACAGTGTCGGAGGGACGAGAGTGCTGTCTTCTCGCTCCCTTTTCCCGGTCCGCTCGGGGATTGATTACGGTCAGACTAGAAAATGACCTAGAATCAATCAATATTCCCGCCGCTCGGCAAGCAGTGTAAACTGAGCCTCCTCTTGAGTTTCGGTCGTTGTGTACTCGCTCTCCTAAGCAGCAGCAACAGCAGCAGCAGTGAAGAACGCACCGATAGCCAGCATCACAACATCACGGCACCAGAAACGGGTCTTCGGGACTCCGCGCCTCTTGGTGAAGATATTCTGCTGTGAAGGGCGCGAGAAGCTATCAAAACGAGAAACAGAACACCATCGTTTCGCCGTGCACAAGGACCCGGGACACGGGCAACGTTTGAATCACGGCTACGACCGTTTGCCTTCAGTCGCTCGCTCGCGCACTGTCTCTGCTTGCCTCTGCTTGCGGGAACCACAAGAACCGGACCGATAGCACACGCCTTGCCACCTTGGCGGGTTTTTTACAGTCTCTTAAAACGGCCATAAAGTTGTCCCGAAATGCTGCGCGCACGCTCGCGTTTTATCGTCCCGCGCTGATGTCTGATCAACATTCGTGTGTTCGCCACTCCAGTGCCAGGCTGCCCGAGTTTCCCGGGGATGCCGGTTATGGGGATTTTCCTACCCGTCGCCATCCGTCTGCCTTCCGTCCTATGGATAATGGGAGAGTGCACACGAAATGTGATCCACACGGCAAACACACATCAGGAGAGCGTGGAGAGGAGAGCGTGCGCTGTTTGGGTGATACGTCGATTTGAGGAATGACATAAAATGTTGAATGATCTCGCTTTATTCTTCTTCATTCGTGCTGCGTCGCGGGAATGATGATTCGGTACGGCACTGCACCGCTCAGCCCCAGCCCCGTTGGTGTCGATCGTTAAAAAAAGGGAAGGGAGGGGTGGGGGGGTGGTGGTGTTCCCCGCACATTTTAATGACTTTCGCGCTCTATCGTCAGCGGAGGACGAGGACTCTCTTCCGATACTCTTCGGAGCGGCTCTGTGAATGAACCGGCGCAGCGCAGCGAAACGAGTTGGTACGCGCCGGCGGGACGCGCGACCTTGCGCTTTTTTCCGCCACGTTTCTCGCCCTGCCTGCAATGCGCGCATGCACGCAAGCGGGTAAGCGACGCGTTACGCTACGGCACCACTTAAGCATTCCGGTGTCGCCAAAAGTGCGATCTCACTCGCTGGCGCAAAAACGGAACGCTCTGGCGAGAAATGCTTGACGATGGGGCCCGTGGCCCAGACGACGACGGAACGCAATGTGCGCGAGTGTGTATGTGTGTTTGAAAACACGCATCTCCATTTCCCGGGCTAGGCCGCGCCAGGAAATGGGCTAATGGGGTCTTTTCTCGAAAAAACAAAGTGAGCAAACGCAGCGCACAGCAGCAGCAGCAGCAGCATGCCGTGCCATGCCGGGAGTTCCGACACAGCGCAGGAATCCTGGTGGGTTGCATAAAAACCGTTAATTAATCGACTCTTGCGGCGCGCAGAACGCAAATAAACGCCACCCCAGCATACGCACTAGACGCCACGGAGGGAGGGAAAACAAAGGGACCGTGTCCCGTAGGGCAACCGCGGCGAGTGTATCGGAATCTTTCCGCTCAATCCTCGAAAAAAAAAAACAAACGAAACAAAAGACTATCCCTCTAGACAAAGTGTATGTGCGTGTGTGTTGTGGTCGTCGCTGTGGCCTCCTGTTAAGACGGCCACACTACCAAACCCGCTCGGCACGCTGTGCCCGTGGCGTGAAAAGGTCAGGCCTGAAAGGCAACGTCGCGAACGGCATGCATGCATGCTGCTAACAAATGACAAAACAAACGGCCAACTCCTGGGACTTGGAAAGGGTTGGGGGCGAGGGTGGAACAAGAACCTCCCCGGCAGGAGAGGATGATCGAGCTGCCATCAATTTCAAGCTGCGATACGACCATCGGTTGATTATGAATGATCGATCGTTTCTGCCCTCGCCGTGCTGTGGCTCTCCAACGGCTTCGATCGCGTTTCCTGGTGCTGGGGCTGGTTCGCTTTGTCCGCGATTCGGTTCGGTTCGGTCGCAACACTGGCGCACCGAGCGCGCGATCGTGGGATGCACCATTAGGCATTACTTTGTTGGCCGGACAATCAACGCGGGGACCTCCCGGTGTGATGCGAACAGCATGCGAGCCGAGGGAAAGGTCCCGGGCGCACATATGGTACACAGGGACTTTGATTAATATCAAACACAGCTGAAGGCCGCGCATTGGAAATTGTTCAACTTTAAGGAGGTTTGTTGTGGAACTCCAAAATTTGGCCACCAAAAATCTAATGCTCGTCCGCGGATGCGTTGCCTAAGCACGCATAAATTGGGACACTGTTTCCCAAGGAAGTTCTACGTACCTGTTTGCTGAATACAGCCACATCTTCGCTAAAGGAGTCTGACGAACAAACGTCACCACCGGCCACGCCCGGTTCTCGAGGGGTGCAGGTTGCTAGTTCACACTTTTCGAAGATCAGTGCCAACAGCGGGAATAGCGGGTGTCTGTGAAAGAGAGAGAGAGAGAGCAAAAAGGCAAAAAGGACATTATAAGAATGAGAACACAGAATCATTAGTCGGCGCACGTCTGCGGGCGGGTGGAGCACTATTTCATTTTCATTAATGGAAGAACAGACTTTGTTGGACGCCCTTTCGGAGACAAGAACCGAAAGCGAAAAGTGTCCGTCACTACTATTACTTGCTGCCTGCAAATGGTCGGGGTTTTTTTTCGATTTCGGATTCTCAAACCCCTTCAAAGCAAAGCTAGCAAATACATCTGGTAATGCGTCATGTAATGTGTCCGCTGTGTGGCTAACTATCGTATTAAAATTGTGCCACGTAATCGTCTCTGTGGGTAATGTGGGTTCCTTCCCAGCCAAACCTAGACCGGAAGACGACAGATGTGTGTCTCGGAGTGTTTCGGTGTGTGTGTGTGCATTTGTGCGTCAAAATGCCCAGTGAAAGTGGATTAATATAAACGCACGTGTGTATGAGCAGGCATAAAAATCTATTCCCCAGGTTTTGCCACGCAACTGTGCCCTCTCGTGCGATATAGTGTTGTGGGTACGGGTGTGTTTGCTTTCCGATTGCCGTTGGCCGGGCCCCAGTGAAGCCATAAAGCAATCCACCAGGCACAAGACCCTTCCGCGCCGTGCCACTAGGCTATGAGATCGACAATCAAAAAAACTAACCCCAGTAGAATGTATCCATCGCGTAACGACCGTAGTCCCGGGGAACACGCTCGCGCAGCAAGAAGGGGGAAAACTAACGAAAAGCTATGTCATTAGGCGTTTATGCGTTTGACAAATGTTGAATCACGTCCCAGGCACTATCTGAGAACGCCACCAAGCAGCAGCAACACCACCGCCACCGGAGTGTCCGGAAACTTTCGGAAGTCGTTCGGTACTGTTTACTATTCCCCTCCCCGTACCTTCACCACAGTTTTTGCCATACCCATACCCGTCTGTGTCGTTTCCTAGGCAGCAGAAATATTATTGCTCCAATAGAAGTAGAAAAAAAACAGACAGACACACACGTGGGCAGCAGCAATGTGGAAAAGTCATTCCCCTTTCGGGCCTTTGGGCCATGCTGTGTGGTGTGGTGTGGTGTATTACCACTCTCAGCCCCGAAAAACCACGCTCCAGGGCGCTGTGTTTACTTATTTGTACTACTTTCGAGCGCCTTATCTAGCGCACTGTTCCCTATCGGTGTCCCGGTACACAACGGGGACGATGCACGCATATTCGGAACAATTTAACCATTGTGACGTGTGGTGTATTGGATTGCTGAGTGCTCGAAAGGCCCCAAGCCCTTTCCTGGTTCTATCCCAGTTCTTGCAGTTAGATAGCGCAACGTACGAAGATAGGCCTGCGCATGATGCTAATGGGCTCCCGCTCTCTGGATGCTACACCACGTGTACTGATTTGTCCAGGTGGCGGTGGCGTGTGATAAGTGTGGCATACACACGTTCACAAGAGGTGAGGGTCGCTTCACAATGAGGTTCCTTGCAATGCACGGGAAATGGCAGGAACCGCTGTCAAGTTCTTATTATTCTCTGGACGTGATTTTCGAGCCAAGTGCCCCCGTTTTCGAAAAGGGGTAAAAGATTTCGCAGATAAAACTCAATAAAAGCCTTAAAAGTGAGAAACACAGGCCGAGGAGAATATCTGCGCGCAAAGTGTCCCATCCCGAGAACTTCAAAGTGTGTGAAAACTTCTAGATCTACGATGGTGTGGCGGAGTGTCACCGTTCACTCGTGTGCCATCTTCGTGCTCTGCATCCTTGAAGATGCCGAATCATTTTGCCGACCTCTTCTTGCCGTGTGATGGATTTATTTAAACGGCCGCACCACCCCGATAAGGATCGCTCTTTCTTCTTTGCCGCAAAACTTCCGTTCAACGGTACGTCGAAGGGCCCGTGTCGGAGATCGTGTCGAAAGGATGACGAGTGACGGGACTTTTGAAGGGCGCGATGGTCCCTTCTTTTCCCCGAAAATGCGTTTTCGACTTTCGAGATAACATCCTCCATTTCCGCAGAGTGGTTTGCGCGCCCTACAATGTTGGAAAGCGTGTTGTGCAAAAGTGTGCGGTCTGCCGATCGGGCACGGCAAAGGAAAACAGGTTGCGGCATTCCACCTGGTACAAAGTGACACCCTTCAGCGGCTCGAGACAGAGATAGAGAGAGAGTGGGTGGGGGAGAGGGAGGGAAAACTCGTTCCACCGGCACGGTGGAATGCGCTCAGGGTGACTAAGTCTGTCCGTGGATGGGCTGCAGCCCCATAAGGTGACAAACCGCCTAGCCAGCCCGCCGGTGAAGAGATGCTTCAGGCAAACTTGTCTGCTCTGAGCACCCTTTTTTACCCGATCTCGGAAAAGGATGGCCAGACTCTGCTTTGCCCACGCACTCGGGGCTGGGTGCCCCCCGAACGGCGGTGCTGAAGTGCAGCGTGTTGATGTCTATATTGAATGTTTACCTCAGTCAGCGTACAGATTGCGCGGAGGTTGCCCGCTTAAGGGCCCCACTACACTCACAGGCACATTTTGTGGTCAAATGGAAGCCACTGCTATAAACGGTCGAGAACGCGGTGAGGCAACGGGCGGGGAGAAAGAACACTAATCTCCGCACTGGTACCGCTCCTTCTGCTGCTGCCGGTGCTGCCTAACCACCCTTGTATACCTTCGTACAACAGTGTGTACATGTCGAACGTTGTTTAGTGTAGATAAACAAACTGGCCGCGCGCACCGACCGAAACAGAGCACAGACTCCGGGGCGTTTGTGAAGAGGCTCCGGGGAGGCCTCCGGACCAAGGGTGTACTTGGCGTTCGGCAGAGCGGGGTAAATCTTCAACTGCACACGCAAGGTAAACACCGCACGGTACTGCACGGCAACTGCATGTGTGTGTGTGTGTGCGGGAATGGTGTGGGCGTGGGCGTCTTTAGTGGTTTAGCTGCTGCTTAACCCACCTTCTTCCTCGTCTTCTCGCCAGGAACCGCGTCCAGTGTGTAAGGCCAGCGAAAGTCGTCCAAGCCTTTCGCCCGTGGAGAGGAGAGGTCACATCCTCATGGCGTCGTCGTCATCGTCTTGCAGGCAAATCTCAGCCCCTCGTTGGCCCACGGCGACGACAGCGACGACAGCGACGCCAGCGTACGTAAATATTTTGATAATGTCACTAAATATTGTACAGCATCCGCGCGGTATTGTTTATGTAATTTGTAGGATATTTAACAAAATGCATGCTTGTTTGTCCAACAATCTAAACCCAAAGAGTGTGTGTGTGTGTGTGTGTGTGTGTGTGACTTGCCTGCCTGACTGCACATGGGTAGAGTGTGGATCGGTGCTTGGCAGCAGCCTGCACGCAGCCGGACGCACACTGTCGGATCTTAGACGAGCGCTTGTTAGTCTAAACTAACAACGGAGCCGCTGGTGCTGCTGCTGCTGATGCGTTTTCCAGACGAGACAGATTCGGGGCAAAAGCTTCCATTATTTTGAAGCATTGCAAAATTCAAATAAACCAACCTCTTGTGCATTGAGCGCTGGCAAATCGGCCTAGCTGCGTTGCAAGCTGTCCTTCTACATCGTTGCCGCTGTCAGTTGCTAGGTGTTAGGATTTTATTTGAGAGCATCCGCGCGTTGGCAAAAGTGAAGAAACGGTGGAAAGTGTTCGGCAAATATACACAGTGCCACCGCGATGAGCAGTGCAGCTCCCGCACGGATGCATCTGACCGCGGCGGAGAGCATCTTGATGCAATCGCCTCGCCAGCAGCGACCCCAGAAAAGAGAAGTGGAACCTCGAAGCCACCGGCCAACATGTACGCTGTGTCCTTGCCTGCTGCTGGGTGGGTGGGTGTAGAAAGAGGTCCCCCCCCCCCATTCGGTGGAGATACCCTTGAACGGAAGAACATCGTTGCCGCAAGCTACCCTGCGCACGGGCGCAATGTGTGTTTTTACTTCTTCCTCTGAGTCGCGTTCTCTCACTTACCGTGCAGCTGCATACACACGCTAGAATGTGGCTTACTATGGGCATCGGGACGTGGTGAACGCGGTTTCCGTTCCACCGTTTCTTTCCGTTAATACTGCTGCATTTTATATTTGCTGACTCGTTTGCTTTCCTAACTACCCACTGCCATCACTCGAGGAGGGGAGGCCGTGAATCACTTGTCTAACGAGATGCAACGCTTCAAAACCCGACTCAACCACGGTGGAAGTGCAAATAAAACAACCGCAACCACGTAAAATTAAAATCTGCAGCGCACGGATGCTGCGTCTAGCGCACTTCAGCCCACTGCTAGACTAGAGCTGTCATCTTCATCCATGCCGTCGTCACGATGACAGTTGCAATGTGCAAATAGACACAGCAAACACACAGTGGTTTGTTTTGGTTAATTTTTCGCTACCGATTTTAGCTCGCCGAAACCCGAGCCACGACGAAGCATGTGCGGGACAAAAGGACGCGTTTGCCGTTGACGCGGGTCGCGCGATGAAAATAATTCCACGCGTGAACTTTGGTCGCGGTTCGTTTCGCGGATCGTTCGCTCAAGATCACGCGCACACACCAGACATGCAAACGGTTCGCCCCGATCGCATCTTCCATCATCATCGGTAGCGTATGTGTGTGTGTGTGCTGATGCGTTTTGCTGATGCATTCTCGCCCTCCAAAAACCAACCGAGCGAGTTGATGAAGTCGATCGCAACCTTGTCACAAAACGGTTTCCGAGGCGAAAGAGAAGCATCCGCAAAGCGGCCAGCGTGCACCGAACGGTGGAATGAACTCCGCCGTGGCGAAGATGCGCACCGTCTGTGCCACCGTGCTCTGCCAGCATTCGGGGCAAAGGGGTTCGCCCCAAAATAATCGGTACATGGGGTGGTACAGGATCGGCTTCAGCTCCATACGCCCGGCCTTCGTTTACCCCCACTGCCCTCGAAATGCCATTTTAATGGTAAAAGATCAACACACTTCACGAAGGCAGCAGACGGAGACGCATCATCGACAGATGACCGTATCCCTGCACGTCATTTCTCTCCGTTCCTTCACTGGCACTCGCACACTGCCAGTAGACAACAAGGTTGCCTGTCATACATAAAGTATGAATTTTTAATGAAACAGAATTGCATTTTGGCATTTAAAATGACTCCCCCCCCCCTTTGCCGTCCGGGAGCGCTCGGGCGAGTGTGGGCCCAACCGGTTGAGGGATTTCAAATCATACCAACGAGTCCGTCCGCCCGTGTCCGTCCGAATCTATCTCCATCGACTCGTCGTCAGCGCGTTGTCCCGCTTAAGCGTCACTTGTCACAGCCATCGCGACCGGAAATGCAGCGCAGCCTGAATGACTGAATGAAGTGTGTATGGCCGAGGGTTTGCAGGCTTGCACATGGAGAGTTTGTGACCCTCTCAGCTCTTCCTCCTCCCTCAAACGAGCTGCCTCCTCGTTCGCTTCGAGCGTTGTTCTCACGGACACAGAAACCGAAATATATATGTATGCCGATCGCGAGCAGCTTAACGGCCACGGGACGATTAATTCCAGATTAATGACCGTTTCGCATCAGAAGGTAAGGAGGTAGGGGGCAAACGCGGAAAACGACATTCTCCGTTTAACGATCGAATAAAACTCTGCTGCATCGATCCGGCGCAATCAAACGGCATAGAAGATGAGATGACGAACCTCGTACGCCTAGCCACCCGTCGATGGTGACCGCTTTTTTCTGATAAAGTTGTCGCACTGGGGAGGGAGGGGGGGATGTAGGGAGGCTAGCATGATGAGCATGCATCCGTCCATCTGTCCCGTGTGCTCCGTGTGCGCTTGTTAATTAAGGATCCGTTTGGGGGACGAGGGGGGAGGGCTATAAACTCTGGCGGCGGGCCGGAGCCCATCAAATGTCAAATTAAAAATGGAACACACGGTTTATCGTACAGCGCGCTTTACAACTGTTCCGATGCATGTTTACCACCGTCCCGAATGGCAGCTTTTATGTGCGCGCGCGTGGTGTCGCGCTTCCCTGGATGCGCTGAGGATACGTGTACGTGTTGAAGGTTTTGTGCTTTCCTTGTAGTCCTTCGTTCCACCGCTCCCACAGTGGGTTTGGTGCGATCAATGACGAGGAGGAATGTACTTTTGTTTGTTTAAATGCGCACTACCCGCTCGCACAATTGTACCCGTATCGTGTCTTTGGTTTAATGTTTGTCGATTGAATAAATGCAAATATTATTAACTAACCGGTACCGCCAGCGGGCAAGGTAAGGAGTGCGGGCACACACACACACGCGCGCGAACAGTGTTGCATTCTGCTGCATCGTAAATCAACAGCGCCTTTTTAGCACCTTTTTTATGATTGGTTTGCAAACATTCAGTTACAATCGCACACGCTCGGCTAACACCTTCCCTGACACCAGATTGATCAATATTCGCACAGCAAACAGCGCACGGGCAGTGCGAAGTGCAACGAAACAGTGCTACAACACACACACAACATAAATATGTCATTATCGCTCGCGGCGTGTGAATGGCTTATCAAAACTTGCGCCGGCACAGGTGGCGGAAAGGTGAAGCATAATTTGTAAAACAAATACGAGCCCGCCGCGCCATTCGACACATTTCATTAAAACCTATCATTTATCCATCAGTGTGCGCACTAATGGCGACGTGCCTCCTAATCGTTTCCGAGTCGGGCGCGCGAATGTTGTGCATGCGTTGCTCGCAGTAAAAGCGTACAAATTAAAAGATCACTTCCGCTTCCGCGCGGTGCGGACATACAGCCCTCCCCGGCACTTAATCAATTTTCAACCACTTCACCACTCGGCAGGAGTAGGCGGCAAAGCGGAGAAAACGGAGGTTCCAAGCATTAGGTGTTGTGTGCAGCATAAAATAAAAATCAACTAAACGTGTACGAATTGGGTGCCGGTAGCAACGAAATGTCCCAAAAAAAAAAAACAACAAGCAAAGAAAGGCACCATACACACGTATTTCCTTTTCATTCTAGCGTCAAGTCAGGACGTCCTTTATTGAACGGGGGTGCCCGGCCGTCTTTCTTCCGCTTCGTTTCGATTATAATGTGTATAATAAAATGCTGCGGTAGTAGCGATCGGATGATCAGATTGTGTGCAGCCACACGCGCTCTAATGGGATAATAACGGCTTGCACTCGGGCAACGTTAAACCCCAAACCACCGTCCCCGGAACCGCTCATAGGCGCCGCCGCCGATCGCCCTCGCAACGGTTGGGACAAATTGTAGCTTTTCTCGATGGGAGCAGTGTGTATGTTTTTTTAATTTTATCATGTCCACTGGAGAAGGTCCTTTTTTTTTCGTTCGCTCTTTCCCCACCGATGGCGCACGCGCGTCTACACCCACCCACGAGACAAGAAAAAGGCACGAAACTACTTATCGAGCATAATTATCCCTTTCGCACCCAAAAATGAAATGGAATCGATGAGAAAAAGAGAAAAAGGGGGAAACGAACGTAACAATCAATATGCGCAACCCATCGGACCGGCACACCGTTGTGTTTAGTGCGCTTTTTGCTTGTGTGGTAAAGTGTGCGGCATAAGGGCATAAGTGTGACACACCGTTTTTTTTTTTTTGGGGAACACCAGTACGCTGGTGGGATGTTTGATAATTCAGCCCCTAGTCTTACAGGTGGCTCACGATACCACATACGCGAAGATCTGCCGGTGCTCGATGCATCCCTTTTTGTATGATTGAATGTTGGCCAGAGCGACAAATCGTGATAAGGGTAAAGAGCTCCACCCCAAAGCGTCATCCCGTTCCACGTACCGTAAGGGCCCGCGGGGAGAACTGTTATTAAGCTTAATAGATTGATCACATTTTAAATTTATAGTTCACAGCGGTGCGTATCTGGCTCTCCCCGCCAAGGAAGGCATCCACCTCCAGGAAGACGATTGGGGATAATCGTGTGGAGGATCGCAACAAAAAAAGGGCAAACCCCTGGCAAGGAACTGCCACACCGCAGAAAAACGAACAGCCAAGGTTTCCTTATTTAATAGGTATTATTATAAAATTTCATAATCATCATAATTTGCCGTGGTGGCGTGTTGTGCAGTTCGTTACTGAGATGAAGTGAGACCCTTCGAGCGGAGTACAAGGGGGGTTTGCTAGCGGTGTTTGATCGGCTCCGCAATCTAATCGGACGCATCCTTGTGATCGTCATTTATCGAATGCTCTGCCATTCTCATCGAGCCGGCGGCACGCTCACAACTTAATTCTGCAACCTTCTTAATTCTGCAGGCCTGCACCAAGCACAATCGGATTAGTGAAATTGCCCCAGTCGGACCGCACCAATCCCAAGATGGTGCTGTTTGTTCCGCTCCAGAGAACGACAAAAAAAAAACAAGAAAAACGCTATAATTTTCCTCCAAAAATGTTTACAATCGAGATAAAACCAGTAATTATGCGTGTTTTCTTAAATGTTTACCACGGTGTTTTTAGCACCGTGGCATCATCCTCTCCTGGGTTGGATCGTAAACTAAACGCAGCGCACACAACAAAAAAAAACATCCATCGGACAGACCATGGAGGTGTATGCGGGAAGAGCAAACCGTACGCTTTTCGAAGGCCCTGTGGATCCGCTCGCCACCGTCCGGGCTTGATGAACGGAATGATTTATCGCTTTTTAATGTATTAACACGCCGAGCCGAATGGTGACGAACGAACCGCCACTACAGTGTGTTTTAATATGGATAGGGAAAAAGGGGAGGGAGAGTGGTAGTGTGGGGGGATGTTTTAATGCACAACCAGAACCGCCTAAAACCCCCCGCGAATGCGTCCCATTAGTCAGGACAACCCTGTTTTTCACACCGCACCAGCTGTGTCCGGCGATCACATAGTTGCGAAAATGTAAGGATGCCCCTTTGCTGTGTTTTATCGGTCAATTTTAAAAGGTCCGTCCGATTGTGCAGAAGCTGCAGCCGAGCGGTCCAGAGACGATCGCTATCGATCGTGACGAGATATTCGGTCGCCTGAACTCGGTGCAGACGAAAGCATGAAAGAACGCTCTTTGTGTTTTTTGTGGTGTTGCACACCACACTTACGGAAGTGTGACGCGAGACTTCACACTTGCCGGCCTTTTCGGTGAAGGAAAAAGTGAATTGGTTCGTTTGCGGGAAGATCGCTGGAATTTGCCCGATAGAAATCGAACAAACGAGTGGCAGCGGTGGCGTACTTACCCATAGATAGCTTCTTTATCTCGCTTGTGTATGTCGGGCTGCACTGCGCCCATGTGACTGGAGGCCGGTGAAACATGACTAGAGGTTCCGTGATAGCCGTGCATGCCGACCGACGCAGCGGCGGCCGCATGGTTCAGGTGCGGGGAGTGATGTGGTGGCAGGCCGGACAACGCCGGAGGTCTGTGGCCGGCATGTGGGTCATACATTCCGGCGGCACTCGCGTCCATCCCGTAGCCGTGCAGGCCATCCTCGTACTGGAAGAGAGGGAAGAGGGAAAATAGAAAATATGGCATTAAAGCATCCGCAGGTCGGCAGAAAAAGAAGAGGTGGAAGCGAATAAGGTCGGTCGGTACGGGGCATGGGAATTAACGGATCATCTTCATTTGCAAACTCTCGCAGGCCACGGTGTGCTGCGAAAGAAGTGTAGGGAAAGGCATCCGCCAAGCGTCGTTGCGTGTGCCGCTGCTCCACACGGGTGGCAGATCCTATTAAATCTCTAGCGCTCATGTCATTATCCATCCTTCCGAACGGATAGGGACCGAGGAAGCGCAGGGGTGAACCTCCCCGGGGGGAGGCAAGAGAACCTTTAATGCACACGGATTTCTCAATTCCATCATCAAAAAAAAAACAACACCCACTTGGAAGGTTCGCCCATCCCGGCACGACCCCGGTTACGACCGCACGAACTAGACCGCGAGGCTCTGGACTGGTTGGTAGAAGGCGAGTCATAAAAACCCTACCCACAGTGCCGTCTTTTCCCTGCAATGCTAAGAAGGGGTGAAGATCTTGAATTTGATGGCCCGAAGACGGCGATGATGATGATGATGAAGAGGATAATGATGTTCCATCACAATAGATCCGCCGGGCAGGGCATCTTCACCATTTTGTGAGCAATAAAACGTTTTTGGTGGCAATGGTGTTGTCCCTAGCTGGTCGGAGGCGATCCTGAAGATGTACCATCGGTCACCTCGCACCTCATTCCAGCGTCGGGCTCGAACGTGACGAGCCTGAGAGGAGAAAGGCTCCAATTGACTTTCCAGCGGCCGCTCGAACTCCAATTACCCCTTAAACAGACCCTCATTATCGAGACCCCGCTCCTCAGGGTGGATAGATCGGGATGACTTCCCATACCCCGAGTGAGGTATTCCCCTGCCCCGACATGTAATCAATCGAATCGGAGCTGTGGCTTAAATTAATATGTATGAACCGTGTTTGCCACTTGCCATACACACTGGGGCTCGCTCGCGGTCTGGAAGATTGCTTTCCTTATTGTCTGTGATGGAAGGATTCTTTTATGTGTCTTCTGCTTTTAACCCAAGTTCCCAACCGCCAATGACACAATGTTGGGTTGGTGGTGGGCGCAATTTCAATTTTCGTGGGCGGAAAACGTGCCAAGACTTTACAATTGCTGCTGGTGGAAAATTCGCACACCCCTTTTTTTCTTGTGACACCCTCGCAGTGAACGAGAGAAGGGTCCTGGTTTTTCCTCGGTTGTGGTAAGCCGCACATTTGTGCACTTTGCAGATGTGTCCTGTTTTTTGAATGTTTTTCATATTCCATTTCTTTAAATAAAAAATGTCCTCCTTCCTACCCTGCCCTCGTCCAAATCGTTGCCAACCAAAAGGATAACAAAATTGTTCATGTAAGCTACACACTACACACGGCGGTGTTTTTCACCTTCCGAAAGAAGAAGGGGGTTGTGGGGGTAGAGAATCGATTTAGATTCCATTTTCTTGCGCGAAATCCTTTCCTTCCCTCGCAAAAGCCCCATAATTGAAAAACATTCATTTTATGTTTTTTTTTTTTTTTGGTTTGCCGATTCAATTCCCCACCGCATCGTTGTGGGGTTGTGGTTCAAAGAGGTTTTTCCGATCCTTTTCACTCTCTTCGCTGTGGGCGGATGGTGTGGCAGGAGCAGGAGCGTGTTTTGTATGATCTCATCATCTCGATACGAGGAAACTCCATTTTATCCAATCTTTTCTTTCTTCTTTATCTTTTTTCTTTTTGGTTTGCTGCTGAGAAGAAACAAAAAGAACACGATAATAGAACAAAAGCACAACCAATGCAAAACCACCCTTTTCGATTTTGATTTTCCCTCACCTGGTGGGCAACGCGCACCGCACACACTCCCCGGAGAGCCCTTTTGCTCATTGTGCCCCGGTATACCCCTTTTTTTTTGTCTGTGCCTTTTGCAAAATCTGAATCAGTTCGCCGGGGGGTTCCGTCCCCTTTTCCCAACCGCGTAATGGAGAAAAGATGCTCCGTATGCATATCATAACTCCCGAAGGTATTGTTGTGCAATTTAGTGTGTTTGTGTGTGCCGCACAGCCAATCGGCGTAGAATTGGCCTCCTATAGGGAGGCTACACGGCGCGCATCCGGAATCGGCTTGAAGGGTTGAAAGATTGCTGTATTATCTGTGTTCACCTCTTTGTATTCGCCGAACCCTCGGTTCGCTCCTCTCTCTCTCTCTCTCTCTCTCTCTCTCTCTCTCTCTCTCTCTCTCTCTCCTGGCATTTGTGTGGAATTCTTCTACCATGCGAACCGATTACCGTGCAACAAAACTGGGACGAAAGGTAATGCAAAACAACAGCAACGAAATAATCAAATCCCCAGGTTTCACACAAACAGCCGGTCGCAGCCGAGCCTTCGGGGCACTGGTGGCGGGAAATGGATTGTGAAAAAATTAGAAATCACAACCCATCAGACACCCTATCCAGAACCAGAAACCCCTCCTGCAATGCCCGCCGGTGCGGAAAAAGGATAGCAAAAGCGGATGCTACAAATCCGCTGTTCCGGAAATGCTAAACATCGACCATCGTTTCTCGGGGCGTGCGTGAGTAATGGCCGCGCAACGAAAGTCCTCGTCGAGAGGATGGCATCCGCTTTGCCGCCACTCGCACTGGCAGTTACATATGCCCTTGTGTGTGTGTGCGTAAAGATATATTTCTATAAACAAATCCCATTTCAACGACTGCAGATGATGCGAACGATATTCTCTCCGTCGCTTGGAAAAACGCCATCTTTAGTGCCAAGATGCTGTTTCCGGACATTGTTTACATAGCCGGTCTGGCACTTGAGAACAGTGAGCGAGTGAGCAGCAAGGCACCAGGCGCACCAGGGAGTGAAGAAGAGCGTTCGAGATGCGGCTGCAGTTGCCGTTTGTACAGTTTAAAAGAAGATAAATACGTGCTCTAATGATAATTGTGCTGTGGAAATCTATGTCATATGATATAAACCCTTCCGCCCCTAAGATACGCTCCACTCGATGAAAATTGATGATGGGAACAACGACATTTACACACACACACACACACACACACACACTTTCCGTCCACAAACTTCATCCCATATGGCATACAGACAGACAGACAGCCCGTGAGGCTATATCCCCGATTAGCTATGCAAAAATTCTCAGGATTGCTTCTCGGAATCGTAGCGACCCGAGCAGTGTGGATGGGATCCCAAAAGTTAAAACACCAGCGTAGAGAACAAAACCCAGTCAACACACACACACGCTGTTGAGGAATCAGGGCCAGCTGAGGGAAGAAGGAAGAAGAAAGTTTCTGGACGGAGGCGCGCACACCCGAAACGATGATTGATTATGTTCTGGTAGATTTTGACACCCATGGGGTAGATTTCCCGGTGCCCACGGGGAGAAATAATCAGTGAGAAACGTGAGACGACGACAAAAGGCGCGGCCAAAGGCGGGCAGCGGCAAGCGGAGACGCATTCTTGAGAGCGCTGGGTGACGCGAACCGAAACCGCAGATGACAGCGCGAGATGCAGCAAAGATATGGCCTGCAGATCTGCCTGTTGGGATATTGGGATTTGTGTGTGTGTGTGTGTGTGTGTGTGTCGGTCGCGATCCCCGCGGATGCAGTTGCCGTGCCGTTCGTTCGCGGGTGTGCAGCGGGTGGCGGCGGGCAGCAACAAGGCTGCAGACTGTCGGCTGAAAGGCAGAAACATGTGCAGCGCAGAACGAACCTTTTCAACGAGAGCAGGCGGCAGCGTACTCGGTGTACCCCTCCGCCGGAGCCGGATCGCGCTACATGCCACGTTGACAGACCGAAGTGTAATAATCATCATCACGACGGTCCGCCCGGTCTGTGCGGAGGTGACTGGTCCTCCGTGTGTTCCGTCCCAAACTGGACCGATATATCTGGTAAAGATCGGGATCGGGATGATCTGCCGCTTGGGCTGGTGGAAAGGGACGCACATGCTGCCTGATGTTACTTGACACTCTCGGGAGACACACACACGGTGAGAGTAAGTCATTTTTCACGCAGCGCTTAAACCGCTGCCAACGCCAACGACGATGGTCCCGGTCCTTCGCATGGGTAAGGCCAGCGCACATTCCCACACCGAACGGGGACCCGTTGTTGTGGCGAGGATATATATCTGGGCATGTCTATCTGGGTTATGTGGCGAAGCACGACGGTGTTTTCTCTCTTGTGGACACATAACGACGACATCACTAATTTCCCTCCCCCGGTGCGCTTCCCATGCAGCCTGTCTCCCGTGCGCCGTGTTTGGGTTGGAATTTGCTTTCCCGAAAATCTTTGCTTCCAAAACAGGAAAGTGTTTGTATGTGGCCAAAAATGTTTACCGTACAAATGAACAGACAAACAGGACGCTGCTGCCCTGCTGCTGATGATGGCCGGACGCTCTACAACTGGGGGGAGGTGAATAGGGAAAAAGGCTAGAGGCCATTTGCTTTTGACCGTGTAAGGAAGGCGAGCGAGCGTGCGTGAGAGACGGGTGTTGCAAATGGTAAAAGGGTTCAAGAGCAGCACGCGATTTGGATTCCTTACCATCATCATCATCATCATCATCAGAAGGAGGAACCCCTACAAAACTCCATTACCGAGCCAACTCCAACCTTTTGTAAAAACCGTTTTGATATCGCTTTCAAAACACACGCATCGCAGGGATCAAGAGAAAAGGGTTTTCCCTTTCTCCTTCGCCGGACAGTAAATAGTCGAGTAATTGATATTAATACGAAGCGAAACGGACGGGCGACGGGGTGATCCCTTTGACCTTTTTCCAAGCCGGTGGCCGACGGCGTACTGTTGTAAGGATCACCGCAAACTGACGTGATAAGAAAACAGCGGACGGTAGAACCCTCCCACGGGAAAGCTATCGGATGTTGTCATTTCGGCTCAAATGTTTGGACTGCCCTCTGCTCTCCCACCGGGCACCCGGCTGCCTGGGTTTCCGTATCAATTAGGATAACGCCGTCGGGATGAGCCGTCGGTCGACCCCGTTTGCATAAAATTAGGACACGGCACACACACACACACACACACACCAAAATTTTCACTTCTTGGTTACATGTAGGTGGGTAAGCGTAATAGAAAAAGACAACGGACAAACAACAAACACCCACTTACAAAAGCCAATCCGCAATCTGTGCGCGTCTATGCAAACAACCTATTTCCTTCGCTCCTCTCTGGCGAAAGGAAAACGCCTGCGTGGTGCGACCATTAGCATGCACATTATCAGAAAACGTTCGGTGACAGCCGAGACGCGAACCGGAAGCCGCCACCACCACTCACGGAAGAAGTTTTCCAATTTTCAACCAATCAACCGACACATCGGAATGGCCAATTATGGTGGTGTGTTCCGGTGCACCCCTCAATACAAGTTGATATGGAGATTCGGTTTTTCAAGCGCTGTCGCTGATACATGGGGATTGGTGGGTTCTCGTGCGGAATTGAAATGTTTTCCCTTCTACAGCCGGCTATACTGTTATGTGTGTCTTATGCACTTGTATCTCCTATCCCGCCGACCAAAAAAAACCCCCCCAAGTATCATCCTCTTTGGTAAAGTGAGTGTTTTATGTTTTCTTTTCCTGCATATCTTCAGCACATTTTTTGGGTGAGATGCTACTTTGCCGCGAGTGGGCGTCGTGGCCACTTTAGCGTGAATAGGCGATTGCAAGAGTCCTCCAAACCGAGTGCCATAGTGTGCTTTGAAGAGATTTTGTTTCGACATTTTTTTTACGGCAACAACTCGTGCCTCTTCTCGCCCTTCTGCGCGCAATATCATTGCTACAAGATCATTACAACGGCCCCGCAAGGCATCGCATTACGATCCGGGTTGGAAACAGATTCTCTCCGCAAGCATGGTGTGGTGCGAGTGGTTTTTACCGACGGGTGAAGCAACACACTCGCCTGCTTGAAGTGCTTAAACTCGGCCAAGAACTCGCCCTGTGTGTGTGTATGTAGAGCGTTTTAAAAAGGCTCTAATTGATTTCGAGGCACGCCATGTTACTCTCGCCTCCATTCCCCGTTACCCATTCCTACAACTTTTTGTGTAGCCCTTTTGTGATCGTCTTCCCAGCGGGAAGACTTTACGTTTAGAAAGGTGTGCGGGCGGGGAAAGAGTGAGAGGAAAACATTAAACTCGTTCCCTCACATGTACACACTCCATTTTCCTCCGTCATGCTCGATTGACCGGTCGATTAAATGCACACGATCGCGCACACACCGAGCCACATTGTTGCGGAAAGCGATCGTCCGGGCGGATCAGGATCAAGTTTAAGTGGTGATCGTGCGCAAATTCCTTGCAGCGGACAGTGGGAGCGGCGGGCGGAGCGCCGATCATGATTTTTACAAATCATGAACACCTCTTTTTCCCTGCTCCCCTACTCCGCAAATAAAATTCCATTCGCCACGGTGCCACACAATGCGCGGAGCAGAAGCGTCGCAGCCTGCCCAGCGGGCCTGGCGATGGTACACCGGCGGCCACACAAACTGACATGTCACGCACGCCCAAAATCACCGTGCCAGCAGTGGCCAGGCACCGAACTGACCGATCTGTATAAGCGCATGATTGATTTTCCCTCCTGTCTTCCCTCTCGTCGCTTCCCAGCCGTCTCTAGCTAGCGACGAGACTCTCAACCCTAGAGTTTGCTCTGGAAAAAAAAACAAAACAAAATCGACCAGTCATTCTTAGTTGTCAAAAATTTCTATAAACCCTCACCGAGAGAGAGAGAATGAGAGGGACGTGTTGTGTTAGCGCCCTTTCCATGTGGTCCAAGTGGCAGGGCCGTCCAGCGTCTTGCCGTCTGGCGAGCGTTCTCTTCCCTGCGTGCTTCTGAAAGACCGCCAATAAAATGCCCATTGCGATCGTCCAGCACCACCACCACAACCCGCAGAAGAAGTATGGCGATGGGGGTTGCCTGTCCAATCAATTTGGTCATTTTAAAACCTGCCGCATCGGTCGGGGCCAAGCGAGTGGTACGAAAAGAAGCACCGCACCGAGCTGCGAGGAGTTATTATGTTGTGCAATAATATCTGGAACCGATGCGCGGCCCGACGCTTTCGTGGGCGCCCGGGCACGATCCTTTTGTGTTGGGAGCGAAAAGTTTTTGAATAAATTTCAAACCGAACCAAGGGCGGCTCGTTGAGCGCTTCTGCTACGCCATGCGCCGAAAAAGTGCCACAGTCTCCATTTTTGTGCGTCTTACGGCCACGTAAATTTAAAGTTTTGAGCGTCCCTTTTGTCGTGGGCGACAGCGAGGCGTGGGGTGAGAAGAAATTCAATAAAGCCCGTCAAAAAGTATTAGCTTTTCGTCCAGAGCAATCCACTCGCTCCGGGACAGTTCGGTGAAGAAGCGACCCGTTAGCCTTATCCAGAACGTTGCAGAACGCGAGAAGTTGAACGGAAAACTTTACCTCCCCCGCCCCCACCGTTGCCTTCCCGAGCAGTGTGAGGCGGGACGGGTGCTGGGAGCTGCCGGGTGTGAAATTATGTTTCCTAAACCGCACCATAGCCGCACACACTTTTTCGCCCACCGCCCACCAAAAACCGAGTGGGCGGTATTTTTTCACCGAGACCAGCTTCAATTACTTTGCCGGGCATTTGCTTTCGCTTTTTCGCGGTCCTTTCTACTCCTCCACCTCCTCCTACGGATGGCTATTGTAATGGATTATTAAAAACAAAATTATGCAAATGAGTTCCCTTCGCGCGGCGCTGCTTTCCAGGAGACGCTGGGAAGATCTTCTCTCCTTCGGATCTCGAGAGGCGGGACTTTTGGGCGAATTTTTATTGGGTGTTTGCCTGTTATCATAGAGAGCTGCTTTTTTTTTTTTTGAGCATGCCGAAGGGTGGGTCGGGTGTTGTATTTTTGTGTCTTGTGGTGTCTGAGCTCAAAAGACGCATCTTCCCCCCTTAAAACAGGCGGCAGTAGCACAGGAAAGCGTGGAAAAGGCTAGCGAACCGGCTGGTGCCGTAATGGGTGGATGATTTTACAAAATTCGCACTCTACGGCTGGTGTTATCATCGTCGCCAGCACAGCTCCTCCTTCAAGCTACACACACACACACACACGCACCTAACTTGAGAACTTTATTTTAATTAACTAATTATTTCAACGCTAAGCCGCTACCCCGTGCCAAACTTTTTCCCGATTCGGCTCGATAGTAATTTTTCCGGGACGAGTTTTATGGGTGGCCCTGCTGGCTTTATCTCGCGCCACGCAGCAACACCCTGCTGGGTTGCTGGGTTGAAACCATTAGGGGCACCACTGGATGGACTAATTGCCACTTTGGGGCAACGGTTCTCGATTTGTGTTGCAAAAATTTAGTTAACTAAAAAAACAAAGAGTAAAACCAACCGGATTCGCAATGGTTCCGCGTGGCTAACCATTTTGGCGTTTCCGAGCTGGCCGCATGTGTGTGTGTGTGTGCATATAAAACACATTAAGCACAGTTGAAACAAAACAAAAGATATGGAAAAAGAAGAAAGAGCAAATGTTAGAGGAAAGAGAAAAAAATACTAAATTGTGTGTGCGCGAAATTTATGCATAATTATTACCGACGCAACGGAATCGGTTTTATTTTTGCACATTCCTCCCAACCTTAATTGGGGGAGGGGGGTTCTGTGCCACCCAACGCCCCACCAAATGTGAGTGCACACCTGTGCAGTATGCGATTGCCCGATTGTGCATTTTGGTCGCATCGAATCAGAACTTTGTTTAGCATTCCGGAGACAACCACTGAAACAAGCGTGTAATTTTGCCAACCCAGACGACCCTTCTATGGGGCAAAGGGGCGGACACATGCGGACACACACACACAAACCGTGAGTTCTAAGCACAAAAGTCAGCGCGCTGCGACATAACCGGCAGGGGCGCGTACGTGAAATAATTTTATATTAATGTGCAATAAAATATTGACACCCTCGCGCTCTCTCCGTTGCCTCTTTCATCGCCCTTTTTTATTTTTTTATACCACACAACAGTGGCACACACACACACACATTTCGCCCGATGACAAGTAATAAATAAAGTATTGCTAAAACACCGTAAAGTACTCACAAATCGAACGGGAAACGGGAACTGGACATTAAAAACGGCTAGAGGAAATAATTACAGCCAAGCGCACTTGCCTGTGCGGATGGTGGTGGTGGTGGTGGTGGTGGTGGTGGTGGTGGTGGCGGTGTTAGTGTCAAGCCCTGTTGGCAAAACGGTTCGACCCCATCGCGTTTTTGGGGTGTAGCGTGGAGACCGCAGCGCAGGTTCGCAGAATTACCACGGCCCTGTCAGCACCAGCCCGGCCGCGGGAGCCGCAAGACCTTCCGCCTTTGGCTTGCGTGTGTGCGCGAGCGCGTGCACGGACATTGACAGGAATTGCCACCACCCCTTGGCAGGTTCTTATTTTTTGACGAGCCATCAGGACACCGACGGAATGAAACGGTTCCCATCCGTCCGTCCGCCCCCTCCCCCCACCATTTAAGGGGACATACCGCTCCACCGTTTTTGCTCGTAAAAGGTAATAATTGTAGAGACTTTTTTTTCTCTGTCCCTCTCTGCTTCGTTCGTGTGCGTTGGAGTTTTCACGATTTCAAACATTTATGCCTAAATTACAATCAACGACTTTCCAATAGGCATAATTCACGCAACATTAAATATTCATCGACCGGTGTTCTCTCCACTGGATGGTCCCTTACGTCGTACGCCGGCCGCTCAGCACTACTAAATTACTTCACAACCGATGCAGCGGTACGTGTGGCCTCCTTCCCCCCCCCCTCGCACTGTGCCTCTCCTGGCTCGGGTAGGTTAATCGATAGGGCATAAGGGGAGGGCTAGAACGCGTTAGTCACACGACACAGGTCGACCCACCCCCCGAGAGTGTTGGGAGCGTTATCGAAAGGGATATCGGGTGCTATACATAAGCCTGTACACAACATCAGATGCAGGTGGAAAACCGTTTCTTTGTGTCGCTTACTTGCCAAGAAAATCGATCAGTTCGTGCCGCGATCGATATGATGCACTGAAAAGGGCGAGAATTCTTTTAATGGATGAAAATGAATTTATTCCACAAAAACACATTAAAGGGTCCTACATCGATGGAACGCTCCCGTACCCGTTCTCGAGTTGAGTAAAACCGTGCACAGGATGGCAGGATGACTTGGCAACAAATCCAGCCCGCCCTCGAGTCGTGGCAAACCATAGGGACGGGAACAGACCTTGCCTAAACCACTATCGTTCGGGGGGGGAACCTTTTAAAGCCCCGGCCAGGACATTTTCGTGGGTGCTCGCACTGTCAGACGGGACCGAATTTGTCTACTCATCCTACCTCGACCGGGACCGGCCTGCCCGCGCTCAGCTGTGGAGCTGCGGACGCAAAACTGCGGACTCATCGTACGTGGCGGGACGCAATATGCGACACTCTCCAGCCGGGTTGCCAGAGTGCGGCTTTAAGTTGGCGGCAGTGGCTTTAACCAGTAAACCCGGGAGTGGACCTCGCAGAACGGTCCGCACATTTGCATGCGGCCACCGCATTGTTTTGGGCTGCACTTGGACGATCCGGGATGGAATTTTGGGAACGCAAAAACGGACACGACCTGCTGGACGCTATTCGTCCTTCGTTGGCCGAATGCAGAAACGATACAAACATTCGAAGCAAAACACAAAAAAAAACTCGCTTTAAATCCAGAACCGAACGCATGCGTGCATGGCCAAGGGGTGTGCCGTCCGTGGGGTTGTAACCGTCCCTAGGCTTTTGTTAAATGGTTCGAATCGAAGGGAATAATAATGTAAAGCCAAGGGAGAAGATAACAAACTCCATTCAGTGTGTATGTTTGTACCACCGACGGAAAGGGGGAAATGGGTGGCAAACTGAGAAGGGAACAAAACACAGACACAGGGACGCAATTCTCGCGGAGGTCCTGGAGCGATAGCGTACCGGATTTAGGGCGGTTATGAGACTGAAAGAGAGAGAGACAAAGAACGGGCACACTCCCGGAGCCAAAAAGGATCATCAATCAATTCTATCCCCTTGGTCGTCGACGTCGTCGTCGTTTGGGTGGTGTATGTGCGCGCGGCCATTTTGAAATTCATTACTTACATGCCATACGCAGGCGAGCCGTCCTTACCCCGGAGCGACGCAGCCGGGAACGCAAAACTAATAAAGCAAAGCAGCCAGGCAGCAGTAGCTCCCAAGTCTCCGACTGTGGCGGGATCGACGTAAACGTAGACGACACATACAAACACACACACACACACACTGCTGGCTGCAACTGACAGGCCAACAGTAGCGAGAGGAGAGGGGGTAGAGTTGGCAAAAAGCAGTTTTGCTTCAACTTTTAACTGCTGTCTTTATCCGAAAGATGCTTTAGGCCCGCGCTTAATAAGCAAAGCGGAGCTTAAACGGTGCCCAAATTAGGCACTGCAGAAAAGTTCTGACAAGGGGAGGGAGTCGCTCCAAACCTTCAAGTACGCGTCAGTCGCTCCGTCCAACATAGCCGCACTTATCTCCGCCACCGACAGTAAGTCGGCAGATCCCCGGCAACCCATTACAACCGTGCAAGATAGTATGGATGGATTTTCATGGAGCGAAAGTGTTTGGCGGGTGTTGTTAGCGAACGGAAGATTCAAGATTTCTTTTGCAGAAGTCCGTAATCAGTTTCTTTACCGAAAGGAATTGAACCGGTTTCAACGGAATCTTGGAACTGGGTCCTGCTCTAGATTCTGTAGTGACATGACAAATGAAAAATAGAAACAAAGAAACCAATTTGTTTCTGGACGGATGATTCACCATGTTCGACAGGTTTTTCTGGGACTTCTTCATTGAGCTGGATAGCTTTGTTTTGGGCATTGTTTCTTATTTTGAGCAAATAATTGAAGATCAGTTAAAATGTAGCATTAAAGAAGAAAGAATAAATATTTCTATCCTTTTCCTGGACAACAATATGTAGGTGCAACAAACCTACTTTTTGCGCTAATTTGCCTCCCTCTAGTTTCAACCATTCCATCGGCACGAAGACTCCCATCACCAGTGTTTGGCAATAGAAGAACCCCCTGCGGGCCCCTGTCCCTTTCCCCTTCTCTCTCCCCAAGCATCCCGAGAATGGGTCGTTGAGTATCGATTTCCGAAACAGGAAGCGGGCCCGGAATTTCTCAACATCCCCGTGCAGCGCAAAGCCGGGAGCGCGTTGAAGGGCTCCTCGAAGTGATTAGTCGAACAAGTTCGCATCGCTATCGCTGATAACAATTGTCGAACTGTTTTTCGGTTGTTTAGTGTGCCTCCCGTGTGCCTGCTGCTGCCGTGGCAACCCGTCGCCGTATCAGCTCCATTCATCGGCCTTCCCGACGACGCCCGGTACGATATCACGCGGCCCCAACAGCGACAACAACTCGACCGAGCGCGTCCCAGCGAGATTAGAATGGACCCGCTTCTTCGTATTTTTTTTAGGGGGAAATGATAACTTTCGCAAACACACCACACGCAGTGTCCCGTTTCATATCGCGGGACTGTTATTTTGGGGCGGTGGTACAGCCAGTTTGTCTAGCGTCACAGCGGCGTGTACCCCGCGCTGATCAGCGCCGTTATCAGCAGCGGCGAAGGAATTCTAACACCTCTCCACAGCACTGTGGCACCTGAGTAGGTTGTTTTGTAGGAAAAAGGCGCGAAGCCACCCTCCCCAGACTGGCTGACCATCGCCGGGCGGTGGAAACCGGAGGCCTGGGTAACTGCGGGCAGCGAGCGTGGATAAAATAATTCCAACGATGGTGTGTGATATCGGGCCACCGCATGAGCGCGAGAGATATACGGTGCGTTGTTTGATTTGTTTAACACCTTTTTTTTCCCTTCAATCTTTTTACAACTCGATTGTGACGAGCTGGTGCTGGAGCGCTTCTTTCTGATTAGTTTGATCATCATCGTTCGTTATCGCTTCCGCGGGACCAGGTCAGCAAGCGGGACAAGTTTGTCGAACAATTCCCAAAGCAAACAGTGCCCACGGTGGGCACAATATGCTTCGTCCGAATTACACCCCAACGCACCGTCCGAAACCGGTGACTCCTCGGCCTTTCGGGCTCTTCCTCATAACCGTCGGCGCGTTATATCCGGTGTCGCTGCCCACGGCGAGCGGCTGCCGAGATTTGGAGGGAAAGTGTTTCAAATTGCACCAAGAAGCGAACTGCCGGTCCTTTGGCTCGTTTACGTCCCGCAAGCACACACACACACACACACACTCGAAAACCCACGGAGTGTTTCGAAAATTGTGATCAATTGAAATGGAGAGGCCCATCGTTAGCGCGCTGCCGGTGCCGGCTCCCTTGCCAGCCAGCAGAATTGTCGTCAATTGATGCGAACGAATCGGACCCTGGATTCCGACGGCACTCTCTGCCTACTGTTGCTGCTGCTGCTGCTGCTGCTAGGGTATGCTGGTATCCGGGGCCACGGAATCGGATGCTGGTTCCGAGTGTCGCACTCATCAACGCCCATCAACAGGCCGCGACACCTCCGCCAACAGACCCTCGCAAACTGTCACACCAACGTCATCGAACCGTCAACAACTGCTCGGTTTGGTGGAATTTGCGGCTTTGACCGGGCGACCATCTTTTTATTCTTGCCAAGAACTCCCATGCTCTCCCCCCCCCCCAAAACTGTCCGAAAGTGTACGGATCGTTTACTGCGGCACCAACAACATCATCGGGCAGGATGATCGTTCTTCCATCTCCGGTGTACGTCATCGACTTTGCGCGCTGCGTGTATATCACACCCGCGGACACATTCGCTTGGCCGTTGACATACTTTCCGACACCTTTTTTCTTTACACTCCCGTCGGACACGGTACAGCAGAACCACCCTGAAGAGTTCTGAGAACAAGGAATGAACCATACCGAAACACACCGGTAAGGCCGACGTCCGAAGAAAAGAAAAACACCTTCAGCGGGAATTAGGATCGTAAAGCAAAAAAAAAAAGGCAACCCCTTTACATCTCCACACCGTACCCGAGATGCCAACGTACGTGTAACGTGGGGTGATGATGGTTGTTGGGCGCGAGAAAGGGCGGACGGAATGGCGAGCGGGACATCATTAGGGATTGTCAAAAATCAAGCGCTCAGCCGCGCCGCTGCTCCTCCCAAAGACGGCGATGTGTTCGGGTGCACGGGGCGAAATAAAATATTACAGTCATCATCTTCCTTTACTGACCTCCGGGGCTGGCCACAGCCACAGGCCTCCCCACCGCGGTGTGCTCGGACTCGGATTTAATGTGCCCAAAATCATTTCACGCCGACCATTCTAACGGCGTAACGAAACGAAGCATTCTCCGCTTTATGACACTGGCTGTTGTGTGCTTCGGGCTGTGAGGGCGGCGGGTGGTGGGGCCTTTTGGGTACATCACGACACAACAACAGGCCGGTAGATTCGTGTAGGTCCAACGTCTCGGCAACACAAAATATTCCTGTTTTTATGTACCTCTTTTTGTGTGTCTTTTTATGCGGCACAGTTATTAGACTACGTGCATCTCTCTCTCCTTTTGCCTTTATCCTTTCGCGAGACGGGAAGGCGTTCTTGATCCTCTCCCTGGGCCCTGGTTTCTTCTGCATCGGAAGGTTCACAACCGTACAATGTTACGTGATCTATTAGGACACCCTCTGTGCGTAGCCCCCCCCCCCCAGTAAAGTCATCGAAAGGTGGTTGTGGTGCACATGTTTTGTCACCTAGTTCCACCGTTCGAGTGACCCGCTTTTGTTTTCAGCCCAACACACACACACACACACACACACACACACACACACACAAACAGGACACGTTATGGCCAACCGTTTGTACCAAGGGCTTGAGCGCATTATGTCATCTGCACACGTAGTGGGGGGAAGCCCTTTTGCGATTTCAATCGATCGGTGTGGCCACCCAAAACACCGAACGAACCGCCCGCGACGTCGGTCGGTTGTTGCATTAGATTTATTTCCTGTTCCTGTGACCCTTGCGCGACTCGACTCAGATGCGAGCGATTTAACGATCAGTAACCGAAAACGCTGTTACACCCCCCTGCTGGTATACACGGGGCACCTCCCGTCGGGTGGATCCCGCCGGGTGTATTCTCATTATGTGTACAGGCTGGCTGCTGCATGGCCGCACTGCAGTGCCGTCGATAGAGCAGGGATCGGCAAACTTTTCAAAGCAAAAAGCCACTGTTTTGAATATTTTGTACACTTTTGGAGTTTAATATTAAAAACAGTTTCTAAAATATTTAATCACTGTTCATCAATGGCAAAATTCTGTAATACAAGTATCTGAAGGTATGGATTTTTTTATAAAATGTTTACTTGCTTCTACAGGTACATAACATTGGAAGGTGTATAAAAATCATTTTCGCTTCCAAAGCTAAAATTATCAATGATCGTTTCGGCTTTCAAGGGTAAATTTTTCTAAAATCTAAAAATCTTAAATTTAAACTATATTACGCGAAAACTTTTATGTCAAGCTTAAACTTTGGTGAATTTAGTGAACTCAAATGATATTACCGAGCCCTGCGATAGTGGATCTGTACGGAACATGGCCCGGGGATTAACCTTTACAGCGGTACATGCAACCGGTCCGAAACACTCTGCCTTGCGAGTGCTTATTGCTTTTGCTCAACTACTCGCCAACTAAAGGCAACCGATGCGGTTTAAAAAGAGGTACAGAGGATTTGGTATGCAAATTGTGCCTATTTTAGGGATTCGATGCTACGACACTTTCCCGGTTGTTCTTCACCAGCAACAAAATCAAACCATTTGAGACATCGAGACGACCTTGGTCGGTATTTTATTGCGGCACGGACGAGAATCCTACAAACACAGCATCCCTTGAAACTCACGAACGAGAGAGGAAATGAAAGATCACACTAATATCACAATTTCCCAACTGCACATCATTTAATGCTTCAAAGTTCACTTTCCAGTCGTCGGTCCCGAGCGGGCCGCGTGCACGCTTGCAAAAACGGCTGTGTTTCGCTTCGCTTTGCAGCGTTCTCATAATTTTATTGCCCGGCTCCGTGCGTTTCGCTGTCCTCTCTGACGCGGCCGCTTTCGTTCTATTCGCCCGCCAAGCTGCGAGGCAAATGAAATGAACTTTTAAGCGCTAGTAGAATCACACCCTGTCATTCCGATCAACGCCCTTTTTCAACCATCAAATAGCGATAAACTTTTACGACTCTGTCATTTTATACCACATAATTATACGTATTTTCGTTAAGTGTGTATGTGCTTCGTGTTTTGTTTCTGAAGACAAAAAAAAAATGGTTTTGAGCCTTTTTTTGGTCTCCCATGTTCGGATTCTCTGTTGCCTTTTGCCTTCTCCGGCACACACACACACACCGAGCTACGGTTGATGTTCTTTTCCAAAACGGTTCAAGTGCTGTGCGAGAACTGCATTTTTTCGGGCTTTCTTTTACGATTTAGGATGCGCTTCGGCCTTCTGAGCCGTTCCAGTCGCTCGTCACCGTTAAGCCTGAATGTGAATGCTCATTAAAAGAAATCGAAGCTTTTTTTTCGAAAACAAAAAGATTAGAAGCAGCAGCATGTTTCGCTTTGGCCTTTTTTGTGCTTTGAAATTCCCTTACACAGCTCCTTCAAGGTCTCGACTCTTTTACGACAGTTGTCACTTGTGTTCATGCTGTCTGCATCGGAATGCTGCGAGACAGAGCCGGTGGCCACCGTGTCGGAATGGCACTTTTCGGAAAAAAACCCTTTTTGCCAGAGCGGAGCACCTACGACTCAACCACCCGTTTTGGACGCGATGTTTGCGAATCGGGAAAAAAGACCTAAAGAGACGACAAATCATCATCACCATCAGCAGCGTCAGCGCGGGAGTAACAAACGAGGCACAGAGTGCACGAGCTGCCCGGAACGGTTGAGCGCGGCCGGATCTCGGCCGTATCGCACCGCACAAGCGGATTTCACAGCAGCGCATCTTGCGCGGCCACGGTGCCGCCCAGCTTCCCCATTACAAACGGCGGCATTTATTTAGGCATCGACAGCGCGGAGACGTGCCGCAACATTTGAATTATCGCCCTTTTGCCGAAGGTAAGACGGCACACCGTCGGCTGGGTTAAGGGAAGGGCAGAGTAATTGAATTTCAGGGCTCCCTCCCGGGTGTGTGTGTTTGTTTCTGCCGCGGGAAGATCATCTCCGCACGCGAGGATGGGGTCTTGTGGAGTATATTTTCGTGTGACCCCGCGTGTGTGTTTGTGTATGATTCAATGCAACCAATATCCATCTATCCGAGATCTGTCGATGATTAACGCTCTCCGTCTTGCAAACAGCTCCTCCACCGTAATGCACGGCTTTCCACGGTTCACATTGCGATTGAAATCGTTCACCGAAAATCGGGCAAATGGATGATGAGCGGGAGAGTGTTTTGAAACTATTTTAAACCACAGCAGCCACACGTAGAAGAAGTCCAGCAATCGCTAAGGAATTTATTTTCTACCACGAAGCTTCATAAACGCCCTAACCCTTTTCCGTTCCCGCGCAATGCGGCGATGCGGTGGCGGTCCACGGACATATTTGAGGGCTGTGCGAGATTAAACAAATAATAATTTATATATTCATGATGTTTATCTCGTCAAGGATTGTATACAATCGATCACGCCCGATCGTGCGCCCGGGCTTAATAATAATCCACAGCCAAAGGCCGGCCCCGTGCGCGCAGGTGAGAAATGCACAGGTTTTTCCCGCCGCCGAAGGTTTTTCCCAGTCCCGTCCCGCGACCCCCCTTTGAAGTGGTTAGTGGCTTAGAGCCATTAGACAGCACCAACACGGTGATGGTATGTGTGTGTGTACGTGTTTTTCCTTCACATCTCACCGTTGATCGTTATTCAAAAATAAAATACCAAATCCCCTCTTAAAGGGGAGTAAACTAAAAAAAATTAAACACAAGCACCGATCGGAACCGATCGAACGCGGGGGCGCATTGGAAAAGTGGAAAAAGGATTCGTCTTTTAATGGCGCCGAAAAGCGGCTGGGAGCGCGGCGTGCGTGTCTGGTTTTCCAGCTCCCGATTGATGTCGGTTTGCCTCTTGTAAGGTACACAACTCCCGACGGTAAAAAAAATACGCATTGGACCTGCTGTGCAGTTCACGTATTTCATAAAATGGGGCCCGTTTGCCTGCTCGCTCCCGCTGCTTCGGCCCGTGCTGGGGCGTTCTAATGGCGTAAACAAAATATCGCCTTTTCCCCCGAGGGTGGGAAAGCAGAAACACTTTTCCGCGTTCGATCTGGCTGCTTTCGAGCCTCAAACTCACTCGTTTGGTAATGATTTATAATAAACTCTTGCTATGAATAATATCACTTTCGGCTGTCGATCGCGCGCACATACACACAGCACAGCGGTACAGCACACACAGAGCGGAGGGAAAAACACTCCGGGAAAGAGGCTAATGATTTTTCTTCCACTACTATTTATCAGTTAATACCAAAACGTGCGGCCATTTATGTAGTTTTCGATCAATATTTCAACCACGCACGAGCCACAGTTCACACTTCATCAATCAGTTGCATCTTTTTCTTCTCAGTCAAGTAAACTCGCAGTTTAACTTTCGCCACGTTTTCACTCGGTGTAGTAGCAATGTGCATCAAATCACGAGCAAGCCCCCTTATTCAACGATCGCACGAATGAAAAGTGTACACCGTGCTGTGTGCAGAAAGAGGAAAATTGGGTACGCTGCTAAACAGTGAAGAAAATCGGAGCTACAAATGCAACAAACACAACCACAAAAGGCTCCCGCAAACGGCAAATTGCGTGAATTCTTTTTACTAAACAAAACGACCACCGAAAAGAGACGCACAATCGGTCGCGTGTAATCATTTTATATGCGAAATAGATGGAAAATTGCACCACATTCACCGCCATCAACGTTGATTAAAATGTGTGCCCCGACCAACCGTTCCACCGGGGTGTGTGTGTGTGTGTATGTATGTTCAACCCTCCGAGTCAATCCCCGTTGTCTTACGAATTTCATCGACACTTTTAAGCGCACCATATCTCGTCAGTGTAGCGTCTTTTCCGGGCCACAATTGCCATCCCAATAACTAGTTAAATATTAACAAACACCAACCGAAATCCATCGTACAGCCAGGCAAAGCCATCATAATATTCCTACCAGCGCACCCATCTGTTGCCAATTTCGGGCCAACGATGGCTTCGAACAATAATCATTAACCGAGGACTTGTGAAGCGTGTTGTGAGGCGCCGGGCATAAGTCAAGCGTTGGGAAAATGACGCCGCAACGCAAACAAGCAGCGCGTAGTAACGGGGGGGGGGGAAACTGCTGCAATTTGAACGCAAATTTCCACATGGCGAAAATGGGGATCAGCGCCTGCTGGGAGGGTGGTAACGCTAATCGCGGGGAATATACAGTATTATGCACATACTGTTGAAAAATATAAGAATGTAAGAAACAGAAGGAAGCAACAGTAATCTCCTCTTTCTATCGCCTCTTTGCCGGTCGTCTTTAAAGAGAAGTCACGGCACAGCCTGCACATTCTTTTTATGAAAATGTTGCCATAAAACGGGACGCTCTTGCTGGCTGGGGAAAAACGGGATGGCTATGTGAAGAAAATTTGTTCAACCAACTGCAAGCATACTAGTGTGTGCGTGTGCCGTCGCTGGAAAATCGCTGCCGTAAAGTGCCGCCAGAAGATGGGTGATTTTTCCTTGTTTTTTTTTTGTATCAATCGGTAAGCTTTCGTAAAGTATTCAGTACAGAAAACAAGTTGTTAGAATTTAAAAGAAAAATCCCCGACCGAGCGATGTTTTGTCGCGGGCGGGAAAATCTAATAAAAAGCACCGAACAACCCGTGTTTCAAACACAGCATCAAGACTGTTGCTTACCATTGGTCGAAAGGGAAAAACGATCCAAATCCCACGCTCTATCACGTTTTGTAAAAGTGTTTAGGCACCGGTTTCGGGAAGGAAAATGTTTAAAAGAATTTTATTTTTTTCTCTTTTTAAAAACAGTCCCCGCGCTAAATATAGAGCGTTATAATTCATCGCGAGGTTTTGCATGGTACATTTTGCGGGTTAGATGCGTAGGACGTGGCAGGGGACAATCGGTCAACTTCACCTCCTGCACGGCACTGTGGCCCGCTGCCTTTGCCCCGTGTTCTGTCATTAGACATTTAATTACCCGCTTAAAGCACACTCAACTCAACCCGTGGCCAGCAAAGACTTTGCGTGCCGGCCGACCAGTGTGTTCCCGTGGCTCAAAGCGAAAAAGAAAAGGAAACATCGAACGCACCAATTGATCAGTGCGCGCCGCGTACAATCCGCGCATTGAAGTTATTCGAGCAACAGCAACGGTCGCTTTCCAGTTGGCTGCACATTAGGCATATCGGTGTATAGACAGAGCCATACACACCCGCCAGTATATAGCAGCGGTACAGTTAAGTCATTGTGGTGAAATAAAGTATGAATGCCGGCGGGCGGACTGCTGGCACTGCTGCTGGCCTGCAATTCAAGCGGCGGTCCAATATTTTCCTCCATCTCTTTGCACAACCGCCCCGCCCGGGCATTGATTGAAATAGACACATCAAAACCGTTTTGGGAGGTGCAATTGGCGCAGCAATCGAACATTGTTGCATTTGTTTGCAAATAAGCTTACACAGCGAAAGCAAGAAGGATAGTTTTATTGCCCACACTACAGGCTCTTCGCGCCGGTTTGTAGAAGTAAACTTTCATTGCGAAACCGAATGCAGTATTTGCTTTTCACAACATTTAAAAGGCAAAAGGCATCTTATTCTTTGTCTGTTGGTGCAGATCAACCGACAAGAAGTGTTTTTAAATGTACGAAGATTTTGATTGCTATTTTTTTTTATAATCCTATCCAGTTTTAATTCTACCAGTTTCCTCGTTTGTTTTTACAACCCGCGCGACACGACGAACTCAGCAAGCCATAAAAGAAAGAAGCACATACGCCCGTACGCCACTACACACAGTCACGAAAAACGTCATATAATTATGAGCCGCGCTTGGTGGCGACTGTGGCATCCCCATTATCAGCGCCCAGAAACTTGTAAGTGTCCGGGGCCAATGTACATCTGTCAGGGAATGTGATACCCGGGCCTGTACACGGCGGATCATTTCTCTCAAGATACAGCACAGGAAAGCACCTTAAAGATCTTTACCATTTCTTGTCTCTTCTGTTGCGAACTCCAAAAAAGGCCCTCCAGAAAAGGCTTAACAGGCAAATCGTGTGTGTGTTGTCTTCCTTTCCCAACAAACTCTTATATGACGGATGATTTGCGAACCCACGGGAAAGAAAACCGAACAGGGAAGATGACGATAGGGCCTGCGTATATGACAAGTTTACGATCACCCAAAAATCACCATCATAAAGAGTTAATTTTGGATCAGGTCTCGCACGGTGCCATATTTACTCTTCACTCCCCCGTCATCGACTTTTCAGTTTTCCATACCGGCCTGTTCTGTACTGGTTATACTGGAAGTGTCAGCATCCTTCGCCTCCGCAGTTTCGTTTGCCTCCTCGCACAACCCCGAACAACCATTTCGCTGCCCATTTGTGACCTTCGATTCCGTTTACGATCCTGGCAATAACATATCGGCCGGGGATGCTGCTTTCTTGTTTGTAATTGCTGCAGGTAGCTTTAAGCCACAGGGCCGTGGACTGTGTTTTTCTTTTCCCTTAAATCCAATCAAGAAGTTTGTGTGTTTTTCTGGTACGCTCGGTGTACACTTTCTTCTTTCGCCGGGGATTAAAATCAAACCTTCCGGGCCCCGGGAGAATTGTTACTCGGGGTACCTGAGGCGAGCGTGAAGAAGAAGGAGGAGGCGAAGGAGGAAGAGGAGGAGGAGGAGGAGGAGGAGGAGGTCACCAAAATTTGCCGAGCGGTACCTTTTCGCCGCACCGCATCCTATCCCAGCAAAAAGAAAAGGGACGCACACGGCTCCCTGGACGGATCTCCCGCTGTTAAGACCCGCAGTTAATCAACTCAGGGGTCCGGTACCGGGCCTGCCTCTGGTCCCGAACTAATATGACCATCTCCCGCTGTCATTTGCATCTGCACACACACAGAGAGACGGACACACAAGCACTTATTCACACCCACAAACAAACGTGCAGGTCGATAATCGGGGTGTTATTGGCCTGTACAGGCACTCTTATTCAGAAGATTTCGCAGCTTGTGCGCATCGTTTCGAACAGCAACAAAAATCTAAACCGAACACTTCCATTGCCGACGACTAAAATGTGTCTTTTAGCACGGCCCAAAACCGACCGTGTGTCGCCGAGGATCGAGCGCTTCCTGGAGCTTTGCACAGCGCTCCACACCTCGAAGAGTGAAAGAGATTATGACGGACCGGGTCGGTAGCAAATTTGCATTTAAATTAAGAATTCCTGAACGCGGGTCCGACGGGAACGCGCAGGGCATCCTCAGCATCGCCCAAAAATTCTGCGCAAAGTATGGATCGCCCCGGAATCGCCCCAAAAACCAACCCGTCCAATATCTCCCAGAGTTTGAAGTCGTGCGGGTCTTTCGAGACACTTACCCTAGGCTGTGCCATGTGTGTAGATCGTTGAAGTAGTCGTTGTTGCTGTTGCCGTTGCTGCTGCTGCTGCTGCTGCTGCTGCTGCCGCTGCTGTCGGAATGTTGTTCGCCGTGGCTAAGGCTCACCGTTTGCCGTTTTCTTTCGAGGGGGGGTGGGAGTTGTTTGCCGCAACAAGATAGTGAGAGTGTAACTAAACCGAACTTTGACTCTTGGAATTGCTTTGAAACGCGCCTAATAAGTAAGTTGCACTTTAGCACATGCACACACCAGGCGTTTTAAACACACCAACCGCGCACCACATGCACTCCGACACACGTGTACACCCTCGCATGTGCACGTGCGACACTAATACACGTACGGGCACACGCACACAGACACAAACACACTCTTCCTAAAGGACTTCTTTCTTTTATGCCCGGCGATCGGGACAAAACGCGCGCGACGATCGGAAAACGCAACAAAACTCGCGCACTGCTCGGTCGCTCTTAAACGCACTGCAACGCCGCTGCACCGTGCATGATGCGCTTTTCCCCGGTGCTGTGGTGTGTCGGTTTCTCTGGCCCAAAACACTCCTTTCCTTTTTTTTTCTTTAAAATTTTCTTCGCAAAACTTTTAAGACGCTTTTAACACTGACTTCTGTATCGATCGATCGTTCGATCGGGTTTTGCTACGTCGTTCGCCCGTCGGATTTTGGCCGTCCCGGGGTTTTTGGGGGGTGAAGGGGGTGTTGGTGGGGAGTGTTGGGTTTTGGGATGCGATTTCGGGGTTATCACGAACGACACACACACGCTCGCGCGCGCACACACACACAAACACACACTGTAACCGGACGACGATGTCTGTCGCTGCTTGATACCGCGATACGCGCTCGCTCACCGCCCAATCTTACCACCGGAAGCATGCATTACGTGCTGCTGCTGCAGTTGCAAGCGGATTACGATGCGGATGCGATCGTTCACGTTCATTGGATGGGCGAGAAACCCAACGCGCTACACTGATGCAGTGTGTTTGTTTATCGATCCCTCAAGTTCCCGATTAGAACAGACTCACTTTCCCGGTTTGCTCACACGTGGCGCGTGTGTATATATATATAAAGTTATAAGCTGTATAATATGTATATATATAGATAATTCTCTCTTTCGCTCTGCACACTGCCGTCCCCTTGGCCTTGGTTGTGCCTTGTTTTGCCTTTGCCAAAAAGGTACTTGCTTTCGCTTGCCTGCGCCTCTCGCATCTAAATCTATCATCAGTTTCGTATACTTGCTCACATCAAACCGCCGGCCATCTTATGGAGCGCTTTCCAGTGTGGTAGTTTTCTGCCTTGTTGGATGATTGGGTTACAGGCCGCGGCTGGCCGCTCAGAACGAACCCGATCGAGCTCGGAACGTGGGAAGTGATCGCAGGAACACACCCTTTAAGCGGCTTTCGAACTCTCTACGGGTTGGGTTCCTGGAGTTGAAGCTTGGTCTTGTTTTTTTCTTTTGTTTTCTTTGTTGTTTTTTTGTTTTTGGTAAAACTTTCTTGCTGTAAAAATAAAGCTACGCTTTTCCGCCTGTTTTCCACCTTTTTTTCCTTTCATCCACCTTCTTCCGGCACTGTGTGTGTATACCTTGGTTGCGTTTCGTAGACCTCCGTTTTCGCCTGCTTTTATGTTACAAATTGTTTTCGTATACCTGCTGTATGAGTTGTTTTGCTTTTCCTTATCACTCCATAGTAGTAATTAGTAGTGCTGGTAGTAGTAGTAGTAGTAGTAGTAATGCGTCGCTAGTTCGATGAAAGATTAGGTAGGTTTCTTTGCTTTGCTACTCCTGAAGCAGACCTCAGAGTACACCAACATCCAACGGGAGCCTGGTCTCTTTTGGTGATTTGATTTTTCTTTTGGTGGTTTGGTGGTTGCAAAAATGCCGTATACTGGTTGTAGGAAGCTAGTGTGCTACTGCGTACAGTCGATCCTTTCTTCCGTCCTTGTACCTTGCTCTCCACGCGCACGGTTACACGATCACATCTCCGCTTCCGCTCGGACGTGCTTGTGCCGTTTTGCTGTTTCGTTGCGTACCCCCGTCGGTAGGCTGGGGTCCGCCGGAACCGATGCCGCTGATGAAGTAAGTGAAAAGGGATTCTGCGATTTTTTTCGTTTTTCTTGTGGAAATCTTTGCGACGAATTTTCCACACCCCCTTTACTCACACACACACACGAAATGTCAACACGCACACACACACACTCGCGATTTTTTTCCTTTTTTTATTTGTTACTTCTGCTGCTGTTCCGCCGTCCGTTTGCGTTTTTTTTCCGGTGGAGCACACACAACACAGCAACTAAAAGGGAACAAATATAGAGAAGAAAACAAACACTTTATAGAACACACACCGGAGAGCTGGGAAGCGTGGGCACAGAATCGAACAACACGATTCGCGTTCGATTTTCTTTGCCACGTTCATGAGCTTTTTGCTCTGCGCTGTTTTGTCGTTGTAATTCACAAAGTTTCACGGCCCGCAAGGCTACGGCTGGCTTGCGGAAATATAATTCTCAAAAACAATGAAACCGAAGAAACTAAAACGGAAAACTAGGGAAAACTGTAGCAACTGATCAAAAACGAAAGAACCACCGAAGAAAACTACTTGTCTGCACGTCTGCAAATGCACACACTCGCGAAGAAAACGTTTTGGAGCGATCGGGTGTTTTTTTTTTGTTTATTATTGCAGGTTCAGCACACAGTAGGCTGCGGTTTGTGCTGCTGCTGCTGCTGGTGGTGGTTTTGTTTTTATGTCGCCCGATTAGAGGATATTAATTTCCATAGCCTCCTGGGCGGCCCCGGGTTGGGCAATATATTTTCCCGGTCAGTCGGCCACTCACACACTGGCTGTTCGTTCGTTCGGGCTTGGGTGGCACGTTTGGGGCCAATATTGGTAGGATCGTTTGGATGAGAAGAGATTAAAAAAAAACGTGGCGATATACGCGCGCGACGGCCACCAGCAACAGCGAGAATAATGGGTTCGAAGCCGCGCGCGAGAACACTGTTTGCGAAAAAACAATTGGAACCCGAATGCCGCCCCGTACCCGCGGGTGGGCGGGGGTAACGGTAAGGAAGTACAACAACAACAACAACAACAACAACACAACACCAACTACGAAAAACCGAAAACAATAAAAAAAAATGGACAAGAAATGAAACGACACACTAACGAGAAAACGGGCGGTGTGATTTTCGCCGTCGTCGCCGCCGTCGTCGTTACGGCACACGCTGCTTTTTTTCTCCGCACTGCACTGAAGGGGGCGCTCTTGCTTCGGCACAGCTTGCTTAGCCTTGTGTGCGCGCGCTCTACCGTGTGGTGTGGTGTGTGCTGGCTATGATGATAATAAATGACTAAACGCGCTCGAAACGACCCAACCAAACGAATCGCTTCTCGTCTACTCGTGCGCTCGCTGCCCGCGTGCTCTTCGGCTGTCCGTACACACGCGCGCGCTCCTGCCTGCGCTGGTGTGCGTGCGAGCGCACCGTAACCCCTGCGTATGACGGACGGGGGATGATGAAGCGAGATGGGCGCAACTGCTGCCGGTCCGTCGCGATGGTGAGATGCGGTGAGCACTAGCTCGCGTGAGACGGGCTGCTGCTCACTCGTGTTTTCTGTTTTCTCCTTACGAGCCGTGGTGGATAAGGACGAAGGGTGGTGTAAGGGTGCGTTAGGTAGGACTGGGCGGAGGTAATGGCGCGAAAGGTATTATATTGGAATATATTCCATTTTCCTCAAAGATGGGAAATATTGGGAGAGAAGGAAGAAAGACACGTCCGTGCTCCAACGTGATACAACCAAACTCGTCACAATAATGATGAGTGGAGGGTATGGTGGTGTAATGACGAGAGGGGTGGGGCAGGGGAGGGGAGGGGTACAAACAACAGTGAAACCGAGAACCAACCTCAGGCCTCACGAATCGTCACGTCGCACGGAACTGCCGACACTTTAACCGAGCCGAGACTTGAAAAGGTTGAAATACAAGACGGTTTTTCAAAAAAACCCTGCACGGACGTACATATAGATCTATATAAATACAAAATATATTGCTGGGCCGGGTTGTGCTCTTGTTTCTTTCTTTTTTTGCGCGCGCGCGCGTAAGACCGGCCAGTGCGACGTACTTCGAATTTCACTTGGTTCGCCCCGTTTCTGTGTGTGCACGTCGTACGCGGTTCGAAGGCAAATATACACTGTCAATCAACATTTATCTCTGCCCAGCCTCTGGGCCGCGCGCTCGCACAAACGGTGAGCCGATGATGCGTTGGGGCTGGGTCTTAACCACAGGGATGGAATCTTGCCTCAGCTATCACCCCCACCCCACCCCACCATCCGAAGGCCGACCCCCATCGCTTGCCGACTGCCGTGATACGGTGCGGTGGATCCATTGCGAGCGAATGAAATGTGTGCAAGAACGAAACGGACCCACCTGTGTATTGCCGGTGAGAGCGAAACGGCACGAGCAGAGAAAATTTATGGTCCCGCCTCTTCACCGGCTCGTTAAACGCGCGCGCACACACACACACATACACAGACACACACTACAAGTGTAACGAGGAAGGGAAAGAAAAAGAAGAGACGATATATGCTGCCAAACACAACACAAACAACACCGTGAGGTGAGCAGCGAGCGTCCAGCGGTACGGTGAAGCCGTTTTCTCACGCCCGAGCGGCTCACTCGCGATGAGATGCGCTTTGGCTCACTCGCCGCTCACGCGCCCACTCTGCTCACCACGGTGCACCGTGTTGTTTAGGGGTGCGTTTGCTCGTGTGTGAGTGCGGCTTCGGGCGCGAGCAGGATGGCAACAGTTGTGTGCCTCGTTTGGTAGTGCGCGAACACAAGAGAGCGCGTGTGACCGCGTGCTGTCGGAGAAAATCGCTAGAACGGTGTGCTTTTGGTTTCATTTTTTCTCTCGCACACACTCACCCGCTTAATGGATGTGTCTTCCTGTGCTTGTGGAAAGGCCGTCAGGTCGTGTGTTGGCAAAGGGAGGAACGGACGCAGTCGGGTAAAAGAACGACCGACTTATCATCGTTTCTCACTCTTCGCTGATGCCGCGTGTGAAACGGTATGCGCGTTGCTCAATCGCCCGAGGGGCGGGGTATTTGGGATTTGGAAAAAATGGCTCCGCCTATTGCCCGACACGATCAACGGCGGGGGCCGCCGCCGTGCTGCTCGCTGCTGGCGATGCCTGGACGGGTGAAAAGTGATGGCAGTATGCTATTATTTATACGGCTGATTGAAATGAAGGATTTTATGGGCCGGAGATTGGTGGGTCAATGGCAAACCACGAAATTCCAACATCCACGGACGGTTGACGGGGCAACTGCTGTTGCTGTTACCGTTCGTCGTCGTCGTCGTCGTCGTCGCTTTCCTTCGTACGCGCAGAAGCCTACTCACGCGGTACACGCACACACTGCCAGCCGTGACATCATCTCCGGCCGTCCGCCAGCAGAACACTTCAAGAAAGTGTTCGCAAAATGACAACGACGACAACGACGGTAAAACGGTGACAGCACACACGAACATCGAGCACCGTCCTCCGTTTGTGGACTCGGCAAGGCAAACCGGGCAGTGTGCGCCTTGACACTATATGGGGAAGATCGCCACACCGCCACCAGAAGGAAGAAAGATACACAGAGTCTGGCTTTTTGCTCTCGACGAGCGTGGCGAGAATGGAGTGCCAAAAAAGGCGGCCCTCGGAGAAGGGGTTTATAAACAAAAAAAAAACAACAACAAAAGCATTTGCACTCATCTTTGACCGCCCCGTCTTCGCCACCCCTTTTTTAAATACACTCCTTGCCAAATCCGCGAAGCAATAGAGCGCAGCCTGGAGACGGCGCACGGCCACAGAATGATGATGAAGACGCGCGCAAGCGAGAAGGCTTGCGAAGAAATGCGCCTCAAAAAAAGGCAAAACACAGGGAAAACAACGCGACCGGGCATATCCCTCCTGCACATTAGAACACACAGCAGTGCTGCGCAAATGTGAATTTTTCATACCCAAGCACGATGATCCAACCGGGGAGCTCTGGAAAATGGATGAGACGTTCGGGTTTCCTTTCTTTCTTCGCTGCAGCTCTAGCTCATCCCTTTCTCACTCTTTACGGGGGGTCTTAAAGTGTGTGTGCCTGTGTTCGTGTTTGTGTGCTTCCATCCTTGCCTTGCTCTAGTTCATTGTTGCCTGCCATCGACTCTGACACTCACCGAAGGCAGCAACATAACAACAGCCCATCGTCTCCGGCCTCGGTTTCCGTTCGTTCGCTTCAACGCGGGGGTTTGTTCTTTATTTTTCAACTTCTTATATCCACCCAAGAGCAAGGAGTGAAGGGAAAGGAAAAATCATTTCCCCGCTGGAACGAAAACCCGTTAGCGCTTTTGACGAAGAGCAAAAAGGAAATGAGTGGAAATGGACGTGTTTTCCCCGCCATTCTTTTCCGGTTCTGTTGCAGGTTGCAACAAATACTTAACTTTTCCATTTAATCTTTCGCCTGTCCTCCCCGGCGGTCGCTTATCTTGGCAAAGCAACTAAAAATGAAACACATTCCTTCATCACAGCGGTAGAAGCAGCAGCATCATCATTATGTTCTCTCCGCCCAGGCTAGGAAGCAACATTTAATAGAGCGCTGCGCACAAGGGTTGTAATAATAAAAATAATTGCTTCGCGGCCACTATGGACCTCTTTTGTTTAAAACGCTCTCCACTGGTCGGGGCAATGACAAACTCGCCCGCTTTGCTCCGCGAAGACAAGGAAATGCATACATGCCCGTAATACATGCGTTCGTTGCAGGACAGGAACGGATCGGCATGTTGTTGCTGTCGTCAGCCTTATGTGTGGATCCCACATACACATAATCTCACCTGAAATCCGTCTCGTAATAAAAAGGGAAGGGAGAGGAAAGGACGGCATGCACCGAAAGTGATGTACGATGTCAAAATTATTTAAATCTAATGATAGTGGCACGACAAATGAAAATTTGTTAGCCGTAGAAAGAAGCAACAGAGGGCCCTTTACACACACACACACACACACACACACATGCAGACAGCAAACAATAACGCGTGAGCAGTGTAATATTAACAACCATAAACATTGGACCCGGGACGGAGCGAGACGGCAGATGTCACCGGGCGTCGTCGTCGTCCCCGCCGTGCGTCATTTTGTTCGTACTCCACAGATTGTAATATATGCCTTCCAATTCCCCCACCCTCTGTGAGAGCCCACCAAGAGTGAGAGGGATAGGGGGGGGGGAGAGAGAGAGAGGGTGTAAATATCCTTCGCAATAAGGACAACCTCCTGCAGCCTGGCCTGTCTGCCTGCTGGTCGGTGTGGCGCGGTCTACCATCACTGGCCAATTTCTTCACACCAGTCGAGCCAACCCACGGTGTTATGTTGACCACGCGTTTATGTATGTGGGAGGAGGAGGAGGAGGCGGGTGAGTATCCCCACATTGCACCGACACCCAGAACCAGCGGCAGAATCGATCGGGTAAAGCCGCATTTATTATCCCGTGGTAGCGTCACCGTCGTCACACTGTGCGCCATATGTTTCTTCCTGCTGGGCTGCTGCTGCCTGTGTATGCGCTGCCATTCCTTCCAATGGCTTCGGCGATGCTGTACATATAGCTCTGTACAACATACATCAGTTCCATTCGCCGGGCTCTTCCCGGCAACGGTGGAAGATAACATTTCTTCGCAGCCAAAAAGGTTCACCGATGCCGTCGCATATCTTAAAATGATTTGATTTCGAGGCCATTTCGGCATGTGTTTAGCATGGGCTGGCTGGCTCGATGGACACCTTTTTTGCCCCCCTCCGCCCTTATGTTTGCACGTGGTGTAATGTCGGGAACGTGGACACGGTTAGCGAGTGTCGGAATGTCGCGTAAGTGCGTGTGTCTATTGCCCGCGCGCGCTCCGCTAACTATTGAAAGCGCGCTTTCACTCAAATGCCGAACGTAGTAGGCCGCTTCTTTCCGCGCATAGCGCGACACAGCATCCAGCTCGTGCGTTTATTGGGAGAATGTCTTTTTTTTAATACCCTTTAGTACACGCTCAGCTGTCAGAAAAAGGGAACGCAAGCCCAAAATCCGTCGCCAGCCGACTGCTGCTGATAAAGAAAATCTCCAAGAGCTGCGGCTTTTCCAGCAACGACTACACAAAAACGAGCAAAAATGCCACAAAAACCTTGAACCGTACACAAACACACACAGTAATGAATTACGATTAATGGCGCCAATATGTTTAATGGTGCTTTTTCGAGTTGCACGTTTGTGCTTCGCGTTCTGGTTCAATTTTTGATGCTGCTCGCTTGCTTGCTATCCGGACTGGGAGAAGCAGCATTCACTTCATTCTTATGACAAATCCAAACTGTGCGGCTGGGCGGGGAGATTCTCGGCGCAGAAATCTCGTCTCGCTGTGCGATTCATTTTACCACCGCGCGCTTATCACGCGGCCCAAAGCAAAACCATAACCCAGCAATACTTGCCCCGTAACGTTTCTGTAACGCGCCCGGCGTGTGTGACATTCATTGCAGCAAATATGAAAGAATAGAGCGTCGACGAGAGGTAAAGATTTGATGCTAGAATTTTAGTCATCAACCAACGCCGAATACGCGCCACTTTCGTGAGCGGAAAACGGGTTCGTTTTGTTTATGGCGCATGAAATAGCCGGTTTGTGTTTGCGGGAAATTGGCCCAACACACATACATAGAGCGGGCAGCAATCAAATGAGCTCCTCAAGGTGCTGATATGGTTGGGCAAATTTATCGCCACCCCGAAACTTATGCCAATTTGCCACCGAAGAAAGCACGCTTTTCGGTGTAAGCCGTCGCCAAAAATGAACGAAATAACGACGGATCTTTCAACAATTCGGCAGTCGAGCGACGTACACTGTTCGTTTTCTTGGCTGTTCTCGCAAAACAATAAAGCATACACACACACACACACACCTGAACAATTAATAGCAAACAAAACTCATATTCTCAGTCAAATTTAAATGTAAGGGAATGCGGTATGAAAATCGTTCCCATCCGAAGCGCGTTTTTTGGCAGCAAAGTTTTGGAAAAGTTTACGATAAAACTGGTACACCTTCACACCGTACGCGCGTGTAGTTTATTGGATTTGCCGTCGAAACTCCGCAGAAACGACTCCACACAGGCATTAGCGCACATCGGCCCATCGGCACGAGAAGTTTAAATTAGGCCGTCGGTGAATTTTCTAGTCGGTGCCCGCGACGGCTACGGGCTACGGGCGACTACGGCGTTTGCTGTGGCCGTGTGGCGCCCAATTCTGCCCAGTCATTTTGACACAGCAGCAGAGTCGGTTACAAACGGGTGGCCCAGGGCAGCATAGGGCAGGAAATAGTTTAAATTAAGCTTTTCCAAGTTCAATATTGGCCGTTTGGTGTTGCTTTCGGGGCCCGGATAAGATAGGTCATGTTTGCTCAGGTTTTGTTCGGGATGAAAATGAAACTAGTTTTTTGGGAAAAGAAATTTGAGCAGTTTTTAGAATGTATCGTTAGCTGATTGAACGCAAGCAGGGGTAACATAAAATGTTGTATGAACAACAACTACTTCTTAGCACTTTATTTGTTTTTAATTTCAACGTGTTATTTAAGGACACTGTAAAATGAGAAAAACAGCGTTAAGAGCATCTGAAATTGAAAGTAGCATTGCTCGCTTAAAATTACTTTTAAATAAGTTCACACAACATTGAGAAGCATTTCAGTACCTTTTATTCGCTTAAATGCAGTGAATATTCATTCATCATTTTCACGTTAGAGGCGAATGTTAGCCTGACGGCCAAAGTCTCTATAAAAATAATAAAAAAAAAATCATTTTCACGTAGGGCTTAAGTAAGGGTGCAAGTTTATTGCTTTAATATTTTAATTCGCTCTTTGGTGCGTTAATTTGTATGTTTTATTCAATGGAATTGTAATTATTATAATAAAAGCTGTAAGTAAAGCTCATATGTGGTTCTGAAGCATACTATCAATATTGACAAAACGTGATTAATGGTCTGTTTATTAATTTATTACTGCATCACGTTTCTTTGCATTATTGCTACGCTAACTTGTTTTCGATCAGGGTTTATTTATAATAACAATAAAACAATGGATAAAACGCTACTTAAGGTAATAGTTATTATAAATTAACATTAATATCTATCTGCTTAACATTTAAAGATTAAACAGCATTCGTCTGATTAAACTTTGAGCGTAAGAATTAAGCCCAAACTGTATTATAATTATTACTTATATTATTTAAATTTTAATCATTTTATCATTTGAATTTCATTGAACAAAAGTTTACAGCATTTCTGTTCGCTTAATGCAAACGCAAAAAGAACAATGAATTTCAAAGACAAACCATTATCCAAAATTATATGCTTGTTTATTTGACCTATGCACAACATCATGATTGTTGAAAGCTTTGCTCTCAATTTCTCTCAATTTTCCCTAATAATTCCGTTTCTAGTTTATGCACAATTGTGAATGAATGAAATAGGAAATGTTTAACCATCACTTATTGCTGATGACGATTGCGATTTGCTGATTTCAACATTGCTTTATGCATTTACTCAGCAACTCTTCAAAAAAGGAAAATGTTGTCCATAGAAAAAAAAGAATTTAAGTTCAAGCACGGTTAGGCTTTGAAAACAGTTCGGTTTAATGCGTACGAATTTACAACATTATATTATGTTAGTTTTTCAGACGGAATTTTCAATTTCTATTTGCCTTTTTTTTGCTCGAACAGCTACTTAGCAAACATACTTTTCTATATCAATTTCTTTTTTGGATTTAAGGCTTCTTGCTTTAACAAAAGCGTTCTTTATATTTTTAAATGTCTTTATACTCTATTTAAAAGATATTTCTATTGAAAATAGATATTTTGCTGTATTATTCAAACACTTTTACATGCATATAAACGTTTCACTAAACACGCATGCCATTCAACAGCATTTCCAGACCGGAAAAAGGCCTCACTTAAAGCAACAAAAACCGAGACAGCTATCCTTCAACCGTCCAAGCAAACAAATGTTTCTATCGATTTTTGCACAGATCTTAAAATATATATGCGCCCAATTACGGCGGGGGGACGAGAGCATCTCCCCCCCCCCTCCCCCCACACACGCACACAAAAAGGAAACAAAACACATTTATTCGCTTAAAGTACCATCACGTCGGTACCGTATCGTACCATTTATCGATCCCCGTCGCACCGGTGAATATCTTCAACGCAAACACATAACACTCCCGTTCCTGGTGCCCCGGAAAACACCCGGAAAAGTGCTCAGGGCCATCACCTTCACCACCAACGACCACAACCGTAGCGAAATGAGGGCTTTTACTGTTTTTATTTTGTTTGGTCGCTGTTATTGACCATTTGCGCTTTCATTTCCATATCGACGCGCCCTGCCCTGCCCGAAAGCCCGTGTGCCGGACCAAACAACACGGCATAAACTCTATTAAACCATTCCACCCGGCGGGCTCGCACTAGATAAATTGAAGCTGGCGGCCGGACCGGGCTAAAACCTCGCAAACGGCGAACCGAACGGAAAGAAGGGAACGAAAACCGGGCATCACAAAAAATCGATCGAACTATGTGCAGCGGGCGTACACTTCATAAATTTCCCACTAAATTAATGAACCGAAAGGTGCGACTGTGTGACATACACGGGCGCACGCGGCGCAGAGGAACCTAGACTGGGCAGTGAGTTGAGCAATGTTGAGCGACCGGCGCAGGAATTAATGTAGGTCGTCAGCGAGGCCATCAGCCTCATCGCCGTCAGCGGGTTCGGTCGTCCGCAAAACAAAAAGTTTGCAGCTTGTCAGAAATAAAGCTTCTCTCCTGTCGAAAAACAGAACTCGCAAACACAGAAAAACAACAAAAAAAAAACAAAACAGAAAGATATTGCAAATGCAAATCACTAACAAAACTCGATTTTCGACAAAACTCTGACGAGAAGGAAGACAAAAAGCATTCCCAAAAGAGTTGTCGAATAACACAACAAATCGAAATAAAAATGCAATCAAAAGAAGGTAAAAAGGATATGAAACATACCAAGCAAGGGAATCAGGGGCCATCCCGTCCCTCTCCCGAGGTCAGATGCTTGTGTGTCCTTTGCGGGGGGAGGACCCTGAAAACTCGCGGAAATGTGGGCAGGAACACGGGGTAGCCTCAGACGAACGTTTGACGTGCCTTTCGACGGTCCGGTTCCAGTTCCGCGCCGCAGCGTATCGTCGCGGGATGAAATATTGATAAATGGGAGAGTGCGTCCGCGTTGTGCCCCCCGCAAAACTGGCACCCCTTAAAGCGACCCAAAAACGAGATGAAGATAATATAGAACCCAAAAACAGAAAAAAAAGCTAAAGCACAAGAATCCATCATGCATACATCAGCTCGTCCAGTGTGGGGCAACGAACGGTGGAGTCATATTTTTAGCGGGAAATGGCAAGAATTCCTTCCTAATGCCACGGGGTGCATTCAGAAACAAAACCGCTCAACAAAAACTAAGATTATTAGCAGGTCGAATGGTGGCCCACAAAGGACACAACACGGTGTCCGATCCGCCCGATCCTTACCGGACAACTTCCACCGGCGGTAAGGCTCGAAAAAATCGATATTGATCCATCGATTTCGTTGACAAGTTGACAGGTGACAAATGAAGTATTATAGTCAATCCGGGACTGGACACCAGCAACGAAGGGGGGATGGGGGATGGGTGAGGGAGGATTGGGCGTAGGGCAGCAAGGTCAAGCGAAGTGGATAAGTAGCTGGATAACGCAAAAATCCTCTCGTGGGAAGAAGCGAATGATAGGCAGGTTTTGTTTTGTGTGTGTGTGTTGAACAGCTTTTTCGGCGTGTCCCCCGATCCCTCGAGGGATACTCACCTCCCCCCATCCCTTCAGATGCAATCGATATTGTAAAGCAAGCTTTAAGCGATGCGGCCGGTTGTAAAGTGACTGCTGCTAGGGTCTCTCACAATCAAGCGCTGTACACCTCGAGCGAGTGTTGCATTTGATTGGCATGAAAGGACTTCAAAGTGCAGGCTTGTATGATTTTTTAACCTCCATTTCTTTTTTGTTCAAAATTAAATCTACGCTTGAGAAGCGCAATTAAAGCGTGTGCACATTTCGCGTGAAGTGAAAATGTATCAAATGTCGCATCACAATCGCACAATTTACGCGAGCCCGTCACGCACAAGGTGTACGTATCACAAGCCTCGCGTACGGCGAGGTCTGGCGGTTGCCTCCTGAAGCTGGGCCACATTTTTCCCATGCTTCACGAACGGGGTTCACCACCGGCTTTTCCCCCATGCGTTGCCTGCCCGTCGCGAACACTCTCGAACAACAATTCATTCGGGATAATCGGGTGTACGGAAAAACAAACTATCAATTCCCGTGCACCGTCCAGGGGGAGGAACACCTCTTAGTACCCTTGCGCCATCCAGTTGAAAAAAAAAACATCAAAACAAACAATCAAACCTCGGCACGGTCAAACCAAACACAACCGAAAACCGATCGAGATCGTACCGAGAACTGCGTGTTGCGCCAAGGGAACCTCTTGTACGGTACTACAAACGGAAGTCAAACACACACACACACA
>KB671704.1:0-26805 GCA_000349105.1 Anopheles epiroticus
TGGTGTATGTAAAAGAGAAGGTGTAATTTCTTCACACTGCCGGGCGAGCAGGTTCACTTTCTCTCCCACGGAACGGGTGCCCCATTTTACGGTTTGGAACGGAAATTCACCCAAGCGTTAGTATTACATTTATATGACCTCAAATGAGCGCTCCGCCTCGGTTCCGTTTTCGGGCATGTGTAGTAGCCTGAAACTGATGTGCTACGGGGAGGAAAGTATCTTACACTGAAGCTCTGCTTAATGTATGCTCTCCTAATGCTAACAGCTAAGGAAAAGCAACAACACTTCAAATCCTCAGAATCTTCTTAACTTGAAAAACAATCGAAAGCACTTACATATAAAGCTAACGAGTATATTTAAATTCAAGTTGTGAACAGAAATTCCACGAAATGAAATTTTATAACAAAAGATTTGTATGTAAGTCCAGAGAAAAAAAAAGGGAAAATAATACTTCACATCAACCTACACGCAACAGTTCTTACGCCTTCCCTTTTTTGGACACTTGGTAGCACCGGATAAAAGAGTACCAGCAAATAAAAGAAAGGTAAAGTTAACGTTTAGCAAACATCTCGCGCACAAAAACATCTTCAGCGAAATTCTCGGAATCGCTCTACCGCCCGGCCAAAGTGAAGGTGGCAAATACTTTAACAACTTTGCACTGTCGCAACCACTCGAGCCGGTTGTTTGTTTGTTTGTTTGACTGGTTTTTTTTTTTCACTGTTCGTTGAATTGGGTGAGGCGAACTGTTTTATTTGCCTGGAAGTTTTACGCTTCTCGTACGCTTGAGGAAGATTTAAGCTTTTTAAGAACAGTGTTTTTAACCTATCTATCGTGGTTTTTCCCAACTCAATTGTAGAAGATCTTCTAGTAAATAAACCACACTGTGTAATATTTAAATTCACACTTCGATAGAATTCTGCATTTACGTACTGCACAGCAGTTTCTGTCTACAAACAAAAAAAGTCTTGTTCGAAAAAGGCATCATTATTTTTTCTTCGTAAAATAAACACTCTGCGACGATCGAGCGAGTACACCGGTAGTGCATCAACCGCGAATCACACCCATTTCCGCATACACGACGACCACCAAGATGGGCCGGGCACGGCGCTCACTGCACGGTGAGCGATTTTCTTTTTATAACGTGCCAGCCATACCTGCAGCACTGTTTTGCCTTATTGCACCCGCTGCGAACCGACGGAGGCGACGGCGGCAGTGGCGACTCCAGGGTGTACCAGCAAAAATAAAACAATAATGAAACGGAGCCAAAGCGCATTTCGCACGGGTGCAGAACGAACTCCGCCGTCACTCCGCCACTCCAGGTGAGTGTGTGTGTGTGTGTGTGTGTGTGTGTGCTGGGCAGGGATTGCTGCTGGCGAAAAATAAATTACACACCTGCAGATTCGGTTTCCTTTCGCTTGGCCGCAAATGAGCCCCAGTGTGTGGCTGAAAGCAAAAAATCACTGCCTCGTGCAAGGCAAGAGAAACACTGCCTGCAACCGCTGCAGCTGCCCGGGGGTTGTGTGTTGAATTTTCACCATTTTCGCCACACCACACGTTTTACGCCACCGCCGCGGTCGCATGCGGGAAGCGGGAAGTTCGTTTTTCATTTATCTGGAAATTTATTGTTGACTGAATTTTCACCAGGGACTTTACGGAAACGCGCGAAAACCATACCGAGCGTGGAAATCAGCCGGTCTTCTCACTTGGAAGGCGAAACAAAGAGAGCGAAAGAGAGAGAGGGAGAGAGGGAAGGGGAGGAGGTGCGGGGTAGAAAAAAATCCAGTAACACCAAGTGTACCACCTTCTAAAACAGCAAAAGAGCCACCACCAAGTTACCTAGGACAAGGCTTTTTACGCTTCGCGAAGTCGCTCGCTGCAGTCGGTGGAGGGTTGGAACCTTTTCCTTATATATATATATTTTTTTCTGTTCGCGTCTGTCTACGCGAGAATCAACTTTAGCGCGGCGCGCAACGATGCCGAACACACTGTGAGGCAGACAGTTTTGTTTTATTGGAGCCACTCGTTTGCATTTGCCCAATGACAAATGTCAGACCACTGCCGCTGTTTGCCACGGTCGTGCCAAGCGGTAGCGGTTCTTTTATTATAATTTAACACTTCAACGCGGACTCTGTGGCAAGGAGCGATAAGTCAGTGAGTTCTGATTTACCACCAGTGTGGCCAGCGCATTCGCGGCGTAATGGTGTTTGATGTTATATAAGCTGTTAATTTAAAGCTTTTATAACGGCTGCAGTAGAGACAGTGTGGTGTATGAGCTAGAACAGTATCCTTTTTTTTATTTACGCTAAAAATATCATTTACACTTTTTCCTACTTTTACAATAAATAGCAAAGTGCTTAATCAATGCACATAAAGGCCTGTTGAGCTACCTTGTTTAAACACCGAACCAGACTCGCTGTCACTGTCACGCCACTTTCAACTCGTGGTCGGGTCGTAACATTCAATGATGACCTCTCGTTATGCTCACGCTTGCCTCGTAAAATCTTGATCTTCCTCTCGCAGCCAAGGAAAAGTGGTGTATAAATCCACGAAAAGTAAAGTTATTATCAACTCCTATTCTTTAGGTCGTCTTAACCGACACACTACCTCCATCGTTACGTCCTGGCCGGAACCGCTAAAAACGATACAAATTTTCGTCCAAAACAAGGGAGGGACGAGCTGGGTGCTGAGACAATATGGCAGCGGTCGTAAAACAGGATATCGCGCGGGCTTTAACGAGCCGTGGCCATTCGCTTAGCAATGCGAACAAACCAAATCCACAGGAAACACAGCACATTTCGCTACTTCCGGTTTTATGAGCACGAGCTTCACTTTCTTTCCCCTCTCTCTCTCTCTCTCTCTCTCTCTCTCTCTCTCTCTCTCTCTCTCTCACACACACACACACAGCTCGTGCACGGTGAATGGTTTCGTTACTATTGATTTTGATCTTCTGCTAGAGCGGCGAGCTCTTTAGCTTACCCGCTGACTCAACAGATATTGTTGAGGAGATTTGTCGCTAATAAAATTACCCTCAGCACTGCGTTTCGAGCACATCCCGCGCTTGATGGCCGCTTGCAGAGGGTAATTGAAAATATGTCAAGAGTCTATAGGAGAAAGTTATAACACCAGCTCAATCATGTGCTAAAACAAGCTACTCTGTAGCTGGAACTAGAGAAAGAAAAATGATAAGTAGGAAGATGAAGTGTCGAAAGACTTGGATCGGTGTAAATTGTTTGATGGTCAGATAGAAAGGATGCACTGCTGATAAGAGTATCGCTTGAGTTAGATTAAACTTTTGGAATTATCAAAAGTATGGCTATAATCATCGGCAGAGAGTAGAGTAGAAAAATGTAGGATATAGTAGGATAAAAAATGGAGAAAAGTATTGACAATTGGGGTCACACATCGTAATGTAAGATAAATGACAATTTAGGTCACCGTGAATCACTTGGTTGATTCAATGAGAACCAATAGCACAGCAGATTTTTTGTTTCAGAAGAGAAAGGCTATTTGGCTCAAAAACACATTCAATTAAAAATTAAATATTAAAAATTATCCACCCTGAATAAAATTTATCCACCGTAAACCGAGACAAGCGAGACAGGACATCAAATAAAATTAAATCGCTACTTCACCAATTTGAAAATTTGAAGAACGAAATAAAAATTAAAAAATTGAAAATCAAATATTATATTCAGAACACAGAAAACAAAATTTCAAAACGTTTACAAAACTTTACAAAACTAAATAAAATACCGATTGACCATAGTATACTGCCCAGACGTTCACCAGTGCAAACAGTATGATTGTTCCTCATTGTTTCAAACACCATCAAACAAGAAAACAACATTAAACAAGAATATAAAAATTACTTATGCACCTAGCGATTACCACGAAAGTGATAACAACTTATCAATTCATCACACACACAATTCGAAATAGTCCAAATCTTGTCTTTGTGCCTTAGAATTTGAGTATTTCAGACAACAATAAATACATTTATTCATGGGAACTTTCTTGAATCACATGCATGATTATAATTTTATCATACAAGATTATAGCTTTCCTCTGTTCTTTAAACTCTCTTTTCCGGTTCTCTTTCAAACCAATCCTGTCCTTGGTTATTTGTTAACATATTCAACCGGATGTTTCACATAGAAATAAAGTTACAGGACTAATTTTTCCGTCGAGCAAGCGTTACAAAAACTTCTCCATCTGAAATGTTCCAACATTTCCATCCGCCTATAGTGTACGGAACGGAAGTCTGATTTATTAATAAAACTTTCGCTTTGCATGCAGTCCTACTTCCCGGGCAATGATAAGCCACATCCGCATCTTTGTACGGACAGAATTTATGTAAAAATAATGACCTTCCTTTTGGTAGAGTTTTCTACGCCACTCCCTCGCTTCTCTGTCTGCGTCTGTCGCCCGATACGCTCCGTTCGGGGAACCGGCATGAACATGTTCAACCACTCACGTACGTAAGATGGTTTCCCCTTTTGCAGCTGGTTACTCTGACTAGCTGGAAGTTCGATTGCATTGGGCGAGTGTCTAGGATTAGTACCGGAAAGTACGACTCTCGCCTCCTCGCCGAGTCCGACTTTCTCATTTCGTATTCATATTTTCCTCCTGTCGTGCAGGTCCGGGGGCTGCTTTATAGGAAAGGCTACCCACTCCGGCAGTACACGATGTCTTATGATGCTGTTGAATGTATTTCGAGTTTTTTTTTCTTCTAATAACTGAATCCTTGAACGAGCATGAGGTAAAAATATTATACTTTCATGTGAAATATATTCATGAAAATGCCCTTTCTGCATAACATTAAGAGGAAAATGGTACGTAAAGCCTCTGTTCTATTTTTTTTTAAACGCCACAAATATTACCAACACCAGCAAGACAGCAGCCACCGGGAACGCTTAAAATAAGCTCCGAAATTTCTCTCCAGCGCCACCAGCTTCTTAAAACAGCTGTTGAAAATCGATTCCATTTCCACGTACATAACCGATTCGCACCGGCTGTAAAGGGCACTTGTGCACACATCGAGCCATGCTGTTTCTCAGGGCCGTCGGCCAGCTGGGACCAGTTACGGTTGGAAAGACTGCCGTGCTGTAGAATGTGATGGCTTTCTAAAGTACTCTTGTACATCGCTTGCCAAGGGCCCTTCTCGCCTAACCCTCTCGATAGCACCGGAAAGGGAGTGCGAAAAATGAAGTCATGCCATGGATGGTCGGTAATGGTCAACGAGATATTCGAGACGTTTGGGAAATGGGATCGTTCGATCGAAAAATACAGGTACCATTAGCCGCACGACCGTGCCCGATGTTCGGAGCGGGATGGAAGTGATCGATAAAGTGTCTGAGATGCATAACCCGAAAGCGGTGTTTCCGGTGGTTAGTGCATCCAGGGCAAACCATGTGTTGCATGAGGACACAACGAGCACTGCCGTCACGGGTACGTCCTTACAGGGAACTAATAAGTTACTCCACAGGATTACGGATAAGTAATGCGACACGTTGAGAACTCGTTGAGGAGTGATAGATAGAGAGTAGCTAAGGCTTCTCAAACTTACTGAATAAGCCTAGTTTGAGACACATTAATCGCTTACATTTCGAAAACAAATATTTGATTACATTCTTAAAGTTTTTGGCAAAGGAAGGCGATATAATCGTTCATTACACAGCAGACCAAACCCACTTTAATTCCAATCGATGGATAGCAAGACCGTGAAAGGTACCGTGTATTGATCCTCGTTTTTACAGCCACTATCTCTACCAACAAAAGCAACAAAAGCAATGCCGGAAGCTCGACGAAGCCTCGCCTTCGCCCGGAAACTAGATCCCCGCCGACGTAATCCTCTCACTACGCCAGTGCTTAAATCTTTCCCAACCTTCATCGTTCAACCCAAAATCCATCACCGTCTAAACTTTGCGAACGTATAATCCTTTCGAAATCTCTGCCTTAGTACCATTTCTTCTCGCTCGCCCTCGAAAATGTGTCCCAGCTCAGTGGAAAAACAAGGCCAACACAGGCATAGCGACAGGACGACGTTCAACTGTAAACCTTTCCTTTCTCATCACCTCCTTCGTTTCCCCTTTCCCCTTTCCTCGACTACGTCCCATGCTGACACGAATCCGGTCCGTCTTGTGATCTTTCGGGGGCACCCCGAACCCGTTGTCCTAACCCGTACCCATCACTACCCGTTGCCAGCGGAAGGCACGGTACTATTTGTTTGGCTTCTCAATACACTTAATCTTGCGCCGCACAGAATTGCCGGCTTTTCCCGGTGGCATGAGCGCGCGCGCGTGTTCACGGCACGTCTCCGCTTCCGCCTGAACCCTTGCCGGCGAAGCGTGAACCGAAATCCCGAAGCTTGAAGTGACGCTGTAATCAAATTTACCTAAACTCAGTTTTCAACTTACCCCTTGACGCGGCGCGTTCGGCCAGTTGCGGCGGCTCGACCGGTGCCAAGCCGCGCCAGGCACCAGATGCTGGCAGTAAGATTTTTCCGTAAAATCTTTAGATAAGCTGATGAGTTTTCTATTTGCTTCGCAAACCATCGTTACCGTGATTAAATTACTCCCACAAAAGCAGAGTGTTAGGAGGGGGGGGGGGGGATTCGGGTGGATAGGTTGGGAAGATATTGTTTAAAGCTGCCCTATTGGGGCAGAAAGTTAGATGGTTGTTCGGCAAACTAAACCAGCTGACAGGGCGAGTTGTCTTTAATTTAGATTAATTTGCAAACTTGAAAGGTTCATATTTACAATATAAACATTTTTTTTAATAAGACTTGACTTCTTGCAAGGCATTATTTGAACTGAAGGATGTCACAGGGAAGGCTTGTAAGTGAAATAAACTCTTAAAAAACTTCACCGTCCAGCACACAGTTGAAGCTAAATATCATTGTTTGTTTATTTAACTACCCCCTCAGAAAATATCACTATAAACACATTGTGTTTTCATAGCAATGGATCAAAGGCGGTACACAAATAAAGCTCGATTGGGTTTGTTTGTTTACGGTGGCTTTTAGGTCACGTTGGTATTATTTTTGCAGAACTTGGTTGCTTATCCCGTGTGCTGCAGAACTTCAAAGGCTGTGTCGACAATACAACATACTAGGTAGATGTGATTCATGCAGCTTTACACATGGAACCGTTTAAAATATCCTTGCAGCAACACCATGCGGTGCTATTCAACGATGGAAAATACAAATGGAAAAGTAAAAACGTTGCCCTTCAGGTACGGGTTAAGCCGGTTAGGTGGTTTAAGCGCTGTATCGTTTTAAACATAAACACAACAACAGGTGTTGTTTAAAGGGTGTGATCTAGCGTTACATTTCTGTGTACCGATAGCATTGATGCTAATGCGATTATGAATCTAGGTGCGGGTGAATTGGATGTGTTGAGTGATATTTATATATTCATCATCAACAATGGTTGTTGAATAAAAGCTCCACATGGAATAGAAAGGCATAGCTTTTCACTATATATTCACCATCTACAATGGTTTTTGAATAAAAGCTCCCCATGGAATGAGAAAGCATAGCAGTTAGGAATGCTGGAGGGTCTTGATAATAACTTCTTTTCAAGCTATTTTAAAGAGTTGTATAGTTACATTCATCATCTTATATACTAGCTCCGATAGCTGTACAATAATAAAACAATAGTGTTACCAGTATGATTTGAACCATTCCTGAAACTCCAACTTATCGTGCTGATCACATAGAGCATCTCAAAACTGGCATTTAACTAGCTAGCCCGTAGCATTATCGTTAAATTCAACCCATTTCCAAGGCATTTATGCTGCATTGCAGCGAATCTTAAAGACTCAGTAACTTTAAAATTCTTGTATTGAATTGTAATACGCCCAGTACTTGGGTAGAAATTACGAAAGACCCCAGACTCAGTGAAAATCGGAGAGACAATATACTATCCAATGACGTTTCTGACCGTTATCATAGGTCTTAAGGATCCTCGTAGTGCGATGTGTATGTCATTTGAAAAGCTAAATCATTTCTTCTACTTTAACATTTTCGAACAGTGTGCTAAAGCCATTGTAAATGTTTAATGTTTAATGTTTATTAAAATTGACGGGCCACATGGCCCAATCAATATCGTAGAATAGAAACATACAATACAGTGTTAAACATAAAAATTATAAGAAACAAAACACGGAGTAACACATCACAGGGAGGTTCGTATGGTGTTTAGGCGAGTTGTTAGCTCCTCCATCGATAAACCGGGTTCGAACGCGTCACCCGATTCGTTGAGTAGGCGGCACATATATAATAGAGGGTTGCGAGACCCAAAGGAGGTCCTTGGAGTCAACACGTGCAGCATTGTCCGAGATCGAAGCGCTCTAGCAGGCGCATACAGCCCCACCGAAGAGAGTAGGGCTGGACAATCGATGGCCCCGTTGAGGAGCCCGCTAATGAAGTAGATTCTGGCATGTTGGATACGATCGCTAAGAGCTGGCAAACCGAGAAGCTTGCTTATCTGGTTCTATAGTCCAGCTGCTTATCTGGTTCTATAGTCCAGCTGACCATCCCAAGAACGGAGGGCGAAGCGCGTTGCTCTACGTTGAATGGACTCGAGCCGAGCCAAGGCCCGAGTCGAGGATGGCCACCACACGATGCTGGCGTACTCTATTAGCGATCGAACCAACGAGCAGAACAGCATCTTGGTGCAGAGGGGATCGCGTAGCTCCTTTGTCATGCTGATGACCAATCCGACGAGTTGGCTGCACCTTGCTATGATGTGGTCTAGCTGCTCCACGAAAGACAGCCTGGCGTCGACGATTACCCCTAAATCTTTCACAGATTCTTTCCTTGCAATAATGCGTTCATTCAATACATAATTGAAACGAGAAGGGGCTCGTGTCAGGCTGATGGTCATGGTGACGCATTTATCGATGCGCGATGAATTTTGGATACCAACAGCTATGTTAACTTTCAGTAAACCTGAACTGGTAACACTACAGGATCGTCGTTAATCTTTCAACGTGAAATAGACATCTACATCACCAAGTAAATCAACCAAAAGAGACCAGCTTTAGGTATTATTGTAACTTTCGAGATGTAAGGAGACTGTGGACATGACGTCAAATATGCAATGTAGTAAATTAAGAAAAAAAATTTTCAAATTCTATTTGATCGTGTAGTCATTTAAGCAAGACTCCACGACAAATGGTGACTTGAACATACTGACGCAGTTTTCGAACATTTAATCCGTCAGAATGGCCAGGCCGTATTGCTGTATCGAACGCTTCAATTTCTAGTGTCTTATTTTTTCCATCTTGTTTTTTCTTCTTTACAATAGCTGAATTTCAGTCCCTAGGCAATGATTTATCGTTATGAAAATAATCACAAATGAAACATGTTTTTCGTATTTTATTCAACCTTCTTTCCCACTCGTACGCCGAGCTAACATTCCCTTGGTGGGAACATCACAGGAAGCTAACTATAGGAACTTTCTCAATTAATGCTGATGCCTGGGTTCGAAATATTTAGCTCGATCTTGAGTTTTAAGCAACATTAAAAAGAGTTTAATAGTGAATTTACAGAAAAAGTTGTAATAAAATTATTCAGTTAAAGCTTGTTGAACATTTTATTGAAGCCTTTAAATATTAAAGGATCAAACACGAATCACAAAAAAAAAAACTCAAATAGATTTAAATCAAAATACTAACGAATGTTGAGAATGGCGAACCATGGACATTTGCTGTAATCATCTTTATCAACATTTGTTGTTATGCCAGTAAATAAGAAGAATAAGACGAACATGAAGAACGAGAAGAGGAAATAAGAAAGAATTCTTAGATATCACATGATGCAAAGCCCTGTATTTTCTCAGAGAACAACAACAACAATTTTCTCAGACAACAAACAAATTTTCTCAGAGAACAAAGAACAACAAAAACACAGAGAACAACAAAAACAAAACAAAGAAGCCTTAACAACAATTTATTTTATTGGTTTTGGATTCCAAGGGTACAAATCCTACAACTATCTTACTCGAACGAACGACTGAACGTTAAGATAAAGACCATTTTACAAGAAATGGCTCTGTGAGGCATTTGACATTTCGTTGCAAAAGACCAGCAAGGATGAAAAATCATTCAAGGATGAACAATAATCATATTTATAGCAATTTGTTTAGTTTTGCAAAGAAAATAATAATAATAATGACGTAAACTAAGCACTTACCCTTTCTTCTTTGCTGCTCCGTTGCAGGCGATCAACAACACCCGCTCGTGGCAAAACAATTATCCTAACGAATCCTTAACGATTGCTCGGTAACCGTATGATTCAGTGGCGGATCACCTCCACTGCCATCGCCCCGTTGTCTTTCGATTCGATTCGTCAACAATTTATTCTTGCCACTTAACGCTAACATGAACAGCGATAAAAATGGTAGTCCTGATTCAATCAACAAACACCCACCCCAAACACGCTTCCTCACTTAACACAAAACCAAACATAACAAATGCCTTCTTTCACATGCCTAACCCTCGAACAAATCACTGCTGCTGTTACTGCTGCTGCTGCTGCTGCTGCTGCTGCTGCTGCTCGTTCACTTCTGCCATACACCGACGATCCGCACCAACGCACGGCCCAGTACACATGTCGGACACACGCAGAACACACCTTTTCTATTGCTTCATTAAAAAACATGCACTACATCCAGCAACACAACGGACACGGCTCGTACTCCCAGCGGAAAACACCGAACCGCCTAACCGCAATCACACTCACGGGCAACAAAACCCTTTTTCATTTCACCCTTGCCACTTGCCACCCACCCCCCGTACAAAGGGAAAGTAGCAGTAGCACACACACACACACGTACGCGCAGAAAAAAATACACACCCTCACAGAAACACCTAGCAGGGAAAGGGTTTACAAGCTGCTCCACTATGCTCCACGCTCCCTTTCTCTCTCTCTCTTCACAGCGGAAATCCTGACGCGTTTTCCTGAGCGCCAGGGAACGGCAGCACCCGAAAACCAGCGTGGAACATTAATTTGGTTTTGCCTTTTTAGAACGTTTTAATATAACTTTTTTAATTAATTTACTTCACAATGCACATACACAAACACATACGCGCGCGCGCGCCGCCCGTAACCAGTAGCTCTTCACCCTTCACCAGGGGCCGGCTTTCAGCAACAACGCAGCACCCGACTTTTGGACACGCTTAGCGTGAAGAGCTCGTCGTGATGGGGTTTTAGGATTCCGCAACCGAACTCAGGATGTTCAACTTTTGTTTTATTTTGTTTTATTTTTTTTGTTGTTACTTTGTTTTTGCGCACATGCACAAACACCGAATCCGAAGTGTGCAGCGCATTCCGGTGGTCCGGCCTTACACTGCCCACCTTCGGCGAGGGCCTAAAGCGTTGCTTATTCTTTTATTCAACACGATCTAGCTGCAGAACGGGAGTAAAAAGGATAGACATGAGCGTTCCGCATTTACCGCGCACACCGCTCGCTGATATGATGGATCACTTTTTCTCCCTGCAATCGAAACCCTCTTCCGGGGGGGTCGCTTTGTGCTAAGTCCTAGGGCCAGTGGCTGTACGGCTCACCGGCTTTCGGAATCGTTGAATCCGTTCCGCACCAGCCAGTCAGGTACCGCATCGACCGCACGGGGGTTGGGGTTGGGGGTGGGGGTAAGATTCATTGGTACCTGGACGGGCACACACACCCACAGACAGACAGATACACTTCCTGCATCCCGGAAGTGCCGGCCCATTCCAAATAAAAAGGGTCTCAACTTAGATTCAGACGCAGAGAGCGAGCGAGATTGATGGTGTACGTACACCTTCCACGACGAATGGTTTTGGTTTTATTATGAAGCAAACCCTCCCTTCCCCACCCTCCCAATGCTCTCTTTCGATTGTGTAGTAACTTTCTGTTTTACTAACAACTTCACCTCACCGCGCTCTCCAAATCAACGATGCAACTACTGTGCACTGGAGGTTGCATACAGTTCCGTTCTTTTTTTTTTTGGTGCGCACTCCATTCGCCAACCGGCCTTCTTTGACCTCGCCTGTGTTGCGTTGATTTGACCTAATTTATGCTTTTACCCTCGTCCTTCCTACTGTGCAACCTGTACCACCTTTCCTTTTTTGTTATATGAAAACCTTGCCTTCTCGCGTACCGGTCACAGATTTATTCTCGCTTTGAGGTTATGGTCCGGAACCTTGACGATTCAATTTCCATACCCACACACACACACACACCCACCGGGATGGGTTGGAATGCGAAATTGTACTTCCAACTCTTGTTACCCTCTCGTGTTTGTTTTTTTCTTCTTTACTCAATTTATCTCGGTTTTGTCCCACGGTGTGTCCCGTGTCTTGCAAAAGCACCAGGATTGATACAAGCCCTTTCAGTTGGGCTAACCCTTGCCAGCCATAATTAGCTTTGACGGCCGTGGCGCGGTGTGTTTGCACGCTTCAAAGCTCCGGAAGTTTAGCGTGTGCTCTAATCCTTCATTCCGCGTCCCTTTTTCCTTGTCTGGGACTGGGGCTACACGCGTGGGTCGAATCAGCGCAGCATCAGCTTGTTGGCTGATACAGACGACAATTCCAACCCGACAGAGTGACAGAAAAGGTGGCCAGCGTCGGTGGGCTTTGCGCGGGGGCTACCTGTCACCTGTGTGTGGAGTTCCTCGCATTGTACATGGCAGCGAACGGTGGAACCGGTACCGGACAGGATTCGTTTACTTATTCATTGAACTAACTGACGGCCGGCAGGTTGGATGGTGTCCCTTTTTTGATGTGCATCATGCACACACACACACTCACACATACAATCGCGTACATTCGCTTTCGTGCGGCTGTGCATCTGAATCCGTTCCAATCCAATCCAATTCGCTTCACGGTGAGATGGCAACACGGAATGCCTAGAGGTTCCTTCCCGCCGCTTCCTGGCAGGCAGGGGATTTGAGGGAAGGTAAGGTTAGTGGGAGAGGATGATAGGTTTTCCCGCCTCCTCTCACATACGCCATTGCACGCAACGCCATCAACACAGCACGGCGGAAGTGAATTCAAACGCACCGAACCGACCGGAAGTGGTACAAACAGAGACACACACACACACACACAAGCACACATACAGTTTGATACGGGCTCAACGCGACTGCAGTGAAAATTGCACCATTTTCATCTTCTCAGCTCAACCGCCCGACCGGTTCCGAAACGTGAGTGCACTGTGAGTGGGATGCAACGTGTCGCGACCGCGGCACGGCTCACTACTACTAGCTTCGTTGACGTGCCGCTTTTCGAGACCTTCGTACTTAAACCGTCTACTCGCACTGCCTCAAACATCCTTACCGAAGGAACCTACTGCAATCGAATCCCTCTTTCCACCACATGAACGGTATGTCTAGAGCTGTCGAGTGATGATTTGTCGCAAATGAAAATATTTCGTCCTGCCCACACACACACCCCCTCCCCCCTTTTAAGGACACTGTCGCTAAACACACCACGAAATCGATCAACAGACCACATTAATAATGTACCGTGGAAAAACCGCGCGTGAACTCCACCAGCGACCGTAACCCGTCCGAACCGTCGGCAAGGAACGTTCGAACAGTACTGGAAAGCACGGCGGCTGGCCGTTTTCCACCGACAGGTGACTACCGGGCACTCACCGCGAGCGTTACCTCACCCCACAATGTCCTCGAAGCGGAAGCGAAACCTTTTCGCTGCGAGCCCGAATCCGACCGTCACGATGCGTCAAAACCAAACGTACCTTGCGTTAGCACGGTAGCGAACCGGAGGAAGTACTAGAGCCAACCTTTCGCCGGCCGTGTTCGGGCCCAGTTCGGGCAGGCCGCTGAGTGCTCGCTCGGGTCACTCACTCGTCCCTGTCTGAGCGCTGGGCCACACTTTTCCGACCCGCGCGCACGCACGGCGATGGAAAAAACCGCACACAACAGCAGCCGGCTTTCGGCTGGCCATCCGTCAATATGTAGAGTGCCACCGGTCGGAGTCACCCCGCCGCCATACCACGGACACCGACCACATCGTCGGAAAGTAGCATCAATTGTTAACTGTCTGCTAATTTATGCGAGTCTGTTATGATGTTAGACGATCAATTGATTCTTTTTTCAAATTACGTGCCTTTTATCGAGAGCTCCTCTCGACACGCCCGACCAGCACCCCCGCTTCCGAGACGGTGCGAGACGGTGGGATGAAGCGGTGGGAGGAGAAGGAGGAAGAAAAATAAACCACCAAGTGGCCACTTCCCTGCTCTTGCCATACCATCAACGGTGCCACGGCACATAATCAAATTTTGGGATCGACTCGCAGATGACTTCACCGGGCTGAGTGTTGCTGTAATCTGCTTTTATTCATTTAATTATACCATTACGCGATATGTTGCACTGCTAATCACGTTTTGCGGTCAGGCGTTAAGATTGCTGTGTTGGCTGTGATTCGGGCAAAAAGGAAGCAAGTGCTGTCAAGCGTTTGGGTTGGAAGCGATGAAGGAAGAAAGCAGGTTGGACATTTCTTAGAAAGGTTGTTTATATATTAAACAACGAACAGAATTTGGAGCAACGAACGAACGAAATTCTTTTAATAATAATACAATACATTTTATTCATTAGTCTGTAGATTGTTTCTACGAATGGGTTGTACCTTACCACTAGACTTTATTCATAGATAAATATTACAGTATTAAATTCTCTCACAAATCATGCCCATTGAAACACGAAAACAAACTCTGTAACAAAACCAAATAAGATGTTAAAATGTTCGTGTTCCTGGTATCCCGCTTGATCATCAGCTAACTTTGCATGTTTACTTTTTAATAATGTTAACAAAGCAAGCAAAATTATTGGCTTTCTGATAAGCAAGCAAATGAGTTTACTGACACTATGTGTTTAAAGGCTACTTTTGTTGAGACAGTTGGACAGTTTGCGTTCAACTGCATCAGTTGGTGTCCCACCTCTCGCACCATGATGGATAAAATTTAATCAATACAGAGAGATTGTATATGTTGTAAACGAGACGTGTTATTGTGATTTTACGACAAACATCTTACTATCATTTTTCTATGCTAGCTCATATCAACATCACACGCGTCTAAAAATGTAATTTAATCAGGAAAATTAATACGTAAATCACTTTCCAGACCAGAAGGTGGTGATAGGTAATCTGTTCTTGGGTTTGATTAAATCCGTAGGGATTGCAAATAGTAAATAAATAAATAAATAAATAAATAATTACAAAAATAAATATATAAATTATCATATAAACAAAAACAAAGAAAAATAAGATAATAAAAACATTAAAAAATATATAAATAAATAATAAACAAATAAATAAAAAATAAGATAAAAATAAAATAAATAAATAATTAAATGACCAGGAAAGAGAAAAATTAAAAAAACAAACAAGCAAAAAATTAAGTAATTAAATAGTTGCTGATTAACTTAAAACGATAATAATTAAATAATAGTGGTAATAATAAGATTAGAAATATATAAATTAATAACTGCTTTTTTCGATGGAGCAGCCCGGTGTTTTACAAATACTGGCGTACTAATCATTCCATGTCATGGGGATACTAAAATTCCAGCAAAAGATTTCCATCACTTCTGACGCGAAAAACATGTGCTTTTCTAGCCAAATTCATTTGGATTTAATCCGGCCTTATCTTGCTATGTATTTTGCAGAAGTTACTTTTTATGTGAGTTTTCTTAAAGCAACCTTTTCAAATTCATTTTTCTGTTTGTCCAGTTTACAGTGGATGAAAAAAATTATCAGCAGAACTGCAATGGCCAATGTTCGGAATTGAGAGCAGGTCACCTCTGTATTTTATTTTTTGCATTATAATTATTACATAAAAATTGAAATTAGACTGGCTAAGCTAGCTAAACTTTTACGCTCAGTTGGAAAATAAATTATATAAAATTAGTTATGTTTTCTACAAACCAATCAACCATTGATTTTTTTAATAAATTTGATAAGCATTTTTTCCCATAGTATCGGTAATGCCGTAATGTTATTTAAAAAGCTTTTTGGTAAAATAATTTCACAGATGCCGCAAATAACTCTTTAATAAAACTGATTCATGTCTAAAACATCTCTTCACAACTACACTCACTTATCATCGCAAATTGTTAAACGCTTCAACGCTGAACAAATAATTCCACCCTTTACCGTTTACCCCAATAAATCGTACGCGAACACCAGTTTTCGTCCCTCTCATTGTTTCTTGCTACAAAATTTTGCCAAATTCAATTTGCAGTAAACAATCTTATTTAAGAGGAGAATCATGTCCATTGAACAGATCATTTGTTTATCGGTGTTCACTTTACATGAGCGGCGACGACCACCATTTCCTTCGCCTTCCAAACATATCCATTTGTAAAGCAAAATAAAAAAAAGCACCACTTTGCAGCAGATATGTGTAGATAGTTGATGTAAAGCGATACACAGAACAGATAGGCTGCTGGGTACTGGGGCGGTGAAGGAGGGCAATACTCATCCTCCGTTCCGCCTCAGCGCCTGCCAGGCGCGTCCTGCTATCCCCCTCGCTGGCTGTGGCTAGCACAACTAGTGAGAAAAATCGATAAACCACACATAGTTTACGACTCAAGCTGTGTGATCGTTGTTTTGTACTTTATCGCCCTTGTTCGGGCCCGGTCGGATACCACTCTTCAGCACAGCGCTGTGGTTGAACGTCCGGGACTGGACCTGGTCGTATCTTTGCGACTGTGACCCTTGCCTTCCACTTTTTGTCTCAACACAACCCCACTGCTTCCTTGCTCTATCGTGAAGTGTTCCATCCCTTCCAACCAGCACTGACCTACACGTTGAACGCGATCCAGCATCAAAGCAACAGTCGACCGATTCCATGATTCTTAACGATGGGTTTTCCCTTTCGGTGCCCAGGCCCACCGCTTGTAGCGCCAAACCTCACAGCAAAATAATAAATATATACTCTCGATTGCCGAAAAACTGAAAAGCTTTTTAACCACACTCCATGAGCATGACGGCGGTGGACGAGAGGATCGGTTGAAACACACAGAGTGTCATAAAGGAGGGTGCCGCATCCATTCATCCGCATCCGCATGGTTCGCCCTTTTTTTTTGCTGCTCTCACATTGCTCCGTCCGCACGAAAATGGGATGAAAAACTACTTCACTTTGCAACGGCCATTGATTAGGCTCAAAAGCTAAACTCCAGCAAGGCTCCCGGCAAGGGGTTCACGTATGGGAAAAATGGCGCAAAAAAAATGGAGAAAAAATCCGACCCACCCGATCAAAAAACGCCACACACACACACAGCAAAAATGACCCGAAACACTTTAACTTTACTACCCGCCGGCCTCATCGTTACAACATATTTTTTATTGTTTTATCGCAGGATAATACATAAATTATAAAATAGCGTTCATCATGGTACGGAAAAGGTGGCGCGCGTGCATGGGCACGCTGGATCGACCACTAACACATTTTGCACAACTTGTGTGCTGGTGCCATTCAATCAGAACGGGAAAAATCACTTAAGCTGATGTGCCCTTGCCCATGCGGGCGCCCCGGGAAAGCGGTGTAGCGGGGTGACTAGATTCATCGTCCTTCCCCCTCTCCCTCCCCCACAACAAGATGATGATGGCAAACCCCGGTAAACAGGACGCGTTCACAGCCCACCGAAAAGCGTTGTACGCTGCTGGTCGATTTTGGCTTACGAACGACGCCGTCGGTCGATCGGTCGGTCGGTCGGACTGGGGAACGGGTGGGAATAAACACAACGTGCAGCCAAAAAAGGAAGCGAATAAACAATCAACGCATATATTAGCTGGATATTTATGGCCGGCCGAGGCAGGGACTGCGGTTCGCACACCATTCGCTGGCGAGATGGCACACAAGAAATATGGAACGGAAAATGATCCCTGCCCGGTGGCCAAGAAACATATTAAATATGCTTTTTCCCCACCACGGTGGTCGGTGTCGGGCGTGGGTGATGAAAATCGCTTTCAGAATGTAAAAATTTGCCAATGGAAGTGGAAATGGAAATACCGAGCAGAAGCGGCGCGAACGTTCGCGGCGTTGCAGCCGGGCGAAGAAATGCTACGGGAAACGCTAACGTGTAACGAGCGGTCGCGTACGGACGGCAGCGAAAACATCATCACAATCATACGGATTTTGGGTGGTGTTCCACCATTTCGAGGGTGAGTTTCTGGCGATGTTTTGCTAGATTGTGCTTTGTTTGTACGGCTTTTTCCCTTCCCCGTTTCACCTTTCGCTCGCTGAATACTATTATTTATTTACTATTCCAGGCCGCAGGAAGAAATAGCTATGGTAATGATAGGTATCATTTTTCACCGTGTGATTCGATACGGTCGGAATAGGGTTATTGAGACCGGAAGGACCGGTCGAGGTATCATGCCACATTGGCTTCATCATAATAATAGTGAGCCAAAATGAGGTAGATTTATACGGGAGGTTTCTAGCTCACTTTTAACTCCCCCGTAGCTCTTTGTCTACTCGAACAAAGCATATATTCACGAAAAGGTGTGTATTTTACCATTTAGTTTTGTAAATGCAAATGAATGTGTTTTTGTTAAGCAGGTAAGAAGCTAATTTTCTGCACTCTGTGTCTTAAATTCTGTCTGAAGTTCCTTATGTTGTTGTGCTGAAGAAGCTTTATTTTATCCGCCAATGTAAATCTGCGCAAATGGAACACGTTGTGAAGCAGTTCTTTGTCGAATATGTTCCAGTTTATAAACACGCAGGGACGGTGGTGGCGGCGACTATAGCGCCGGTCTTCACACTTGACCATTCAACTACGCGGTACATACGAAATCTCGTAATCCAGAAATTGGCATTATCAAGGAGGTCATTGCGCTATGAAAAGGATATCCTTTTGAAAGCGCTATGAAAAGGATACCAGCAATGTCCAGCATCAAAATGCCATTGACAGGTATGTCACGTGTTCTAGCTTGTTTAAGCTAACTAAAATAAGCAGTTATTTTCCAGCGTAAATATTCAATTTCCTTTTGAAACCTCGTCTGTTTGAAATTCTCATCTGTTCAAAGTACCAGGAACCTCCATTGCCTCTATATTAATATAGTTAACTTAGATGCAGAAATCTCTTTCATCGTTTGTGAAAGTTTTTTTACATAGTACTGTAGAACGTCGATTATCCGGGGGCTGATTAACCGGGGGCGGATTATCCGTGACCCAACAATTTAACAGCTCCAGAAGAAAAATGCCCATTAAAAACATGACCATATGGTTGAATCAAGTTAAGACAAAAAGCACTCGTTAGTATTAAGGCAAATAAATCGATATTTTTTATATATTTAAGATTCGATAAGTGATTAATAACCCCTATCTAATCGAAAAATATGTAACCGAGTTTATTATTAACTTATCCCTATAAATATCACGCTACGTTTACCAATATAAGATTTATGTTAACATGGGCGGAATTTCCGTGAAACTCGATTATCTGGCATGCGTCCGGTCCCGACCGGATAATCGACGCTGTACTGTATAATTAACTGATTTATTAATACTATCTCATCTGTACAAAGTACCAGGCACCTCCATACTTTATATTGCCACTGTTTCAATATGGTATACCTAGATAGATAAAATACTTTCATCGTTTGTGATAGTCTGTTTAAATAGTACTAGAAAATAAAATTCCACTTCCATTGTTGTGAAAAAAATCTACGCACTTTTCTTTTACAAGCTAATATCTATCCATGTTAACACTTTCAACACCAGGCTCAAATCAGTTAACTCACCAAGAGCGTACGGTTCATAAGGAGAGAGGTATTTTGCAAACAATTAGCACTTCGCCTTTTCCACTGAGAATCGTAGGGAAATCATACGGAGAGAGAATTTGTTAAAAATCCATCAGGTGAAAACGCCTGGTGTGGCGTTCAAAGTGTTAAAGGGTGTTGCGAATTATGATAATTGTAAATCACAATGATCGAAATCAATATATTACGCAAATAATTTTTTTTCTGACTTTTAGCTGCCCTTTCATAACTTAACTAGAACTAAAGGTTTTCCATTTCCAAAGGTAAACATTTCCAAACAAGAATAAATATTGAAGATCAATTTCATTAGGAGTATAATAATATAATGTGTTTCTTTGTGACTTATTTATTTTGTGGCTTTTATGAATTGTTTTATCTGTTTTATTTTGTTTGGAAACGACAGCTTCTATGACTGATTCCCAAATTTAAGAATTCATTTCGTTAAACAATGCTACACAGCTCTGTAGTCAAAGAGCACCATGAACTTATTTTTAAAAATTTATTTGAATGTCCACTTAAAATAAAAAAAATGAGCAAATTAAATACCTAAATTTTCGTTTCAAAATAAACCACACCTAAAACATAGTAAAAACAAACTTTGAAACCTAGCCCAAATACAACGGTGTTATCAATTTATTATCAATTTATTTACTACCAATATAACATAATGAATTGCTGCAATAAATAATATAGCCCATGGTGAAAAAATATTACTGAGTTTTATCCTTTATTTTCATAGAGATGTTTAACCTTTAGATTTACAATAATTGAAATAGCAAAAGCTTTTTACATGCTCGTTGCTATACATTTTAAAGTGACGAAAATTCCTTTTGAAACAAATCAATATAGGAGTACAACATTGTTTTACGTTCATTAATTCTCAGCCAAATTGTAGCATTTGCATAAATAATCAATTCTTCAGCATTCTTAGCCAACGATCGGATACGAAAACAGTGTCATGCATCATCCTCATGTCAATAATGACTCACCAAGCATTAAGCTGAAGCACACGAGCATAAAAATCAAAAAGCACACTTGGATGGAAAAGAACATATCGCCGGTTTCTTTACATCGCGGCACGATCGAATGGCTTCATCTAATCGCGTTAGGCAACTGTTTGCCGCTCCCGTACACGCCCGCGTACACCTGAGGCACTCTTCAAACCGACCAATTTCCATCCCATAAAACACTGCTTCAATAAGCAAAATGTAATTCCAGCGTCGAAAACACGCGCCTCTTTGCACCGCCCAGCGCCGCACCCAGCCCAGCATCAACTGGCTGGGGGAAAATGAGAGACCAAGAGAGAGAGAGAGAGAGAGAGATAAAGAAGGAGGGCAAGCTGAGAACAAAATGAAATAAAACACTTCCGGCATTTGCTGGCTCGACTTGGTCACAGAGCCATAACAGAGTCGGCATTAAAATTAGCAGATAATAACAACCATGCCCTTCCGTTGAAGGCGCCACCACTTCAGCCTCTTCCATCGCCGCCACCCGAGCTGCCCAAGCATCCACCAATGCTCGGTGGATTATTTTTCAGCAAATGTTGCCAAAATCTGCTGCCTGCTCTGCCCCGTCTGCATCGGAACCCAGCGCCAGCGCCAGCGACACCGATGCACACGTTCGCGCGACCGAGTCCCTTTTTCCCGGCCAGGCAGGATGCGCTGCAGCGTCCCCTGTCCCGGTACCATCGCCCGGTACCAATTCTTGTTTGGTTGGCTGGAAGGATGATAACATCATTAAATATACATTATCGTTTTCACTTCCTACCTTATGCCTACATACATAATGCCGTAATGTTGAGCGGTACGGCGCTCTCAACCCCAATATCTAACAGAGTAAGAGATCGTACTCTCTCACTTACTCTTTCTATACTCTTTCCCGTACTTTTAAGTTGTTCCTTTGCTTCGAGTTCGATCCAGAACGGAATGGATTCCCGGCAGTACGCCGTTAGGAAAGCATTCCGAACAAGGTACGCCGGTCCGGTTACGGGCTTGCTGCTAAGGTGCGATACGAGAGGACACACACACAGAAAAACGACACGGCCCCTTTAACCATTCCTTCTCCCCCGAAAGTCCCGCCAGGCCGGGTGAAGCGATACGGCCACATCTTTTGTACAGCGTAAAAGCATTTACCGGACCAGTTAATTCCTTTCGGGCCGTGCGAGCGCCCCCAGTGCCCGTGCTCGCCGTATTCATGGGCAGATTTACACCTTCTGCCTAATCCATGGCCACAGCTGGTTCATTAAGGGGCTTCTCATCTTTCTTTTCCGCAATCGCAAAACGCCCGATTCTGGGGTCGGCATAGTAGCGGAACACGGAAACAAAAGGCTGGAGTTCGGTGGTTCGAGCTACAAATCGATTTTCAAGTCGTGTATTGGTGTTGTGATACATGACCTATTTATTCAAAGAGTCATTCGCATGAACCATCATTGAAGAGTCAGTTGAATCGTGAATCAACGCTTTAGTTTTATAGCTATAATTCATGCATCTTGAGAGTTACCAAAAAAACTTAATCCTTGAAGGTTCAGGAATGTGAAGATTAATATTTTCTTGCAACCCCTCGAACTTAGGCGATTCATGGCACAGTGTAATTACGTGCCCAAGCTTTTCTGCAGTTTGACGCCCCATCAATTCACGGAATAAATAGCCTTCATACATCTAGTATGTTTAGACCCACGGCACTCTTAACAACTCAATTCAAAACGACAAACTTTGGATCTAGTGATTCTCTGATAAAAACGATAAAAGGATACAGCGTATTAGATCATAATACCAACATTTATTTAAATTTAAACACAATAAGGACTTTCTTTAGCAGTTTAGTAAGATGCTTTCAAGGTCAATGATTCGTTCCTTATTGACTGCTTATTTTTTTATTTGTTATAATTGTTAATTTTAGTTGTTCTACGGCTCTTTGAGTTCTTTTCTTTTTAATCGATTAAATAACGCTCAAAATAAAGGCTTGCGAAGAATGTTATGAAGGCTTGCGGTAGCTTAACGGATTACTTAAAGGATAAATTGATTAACCATGAAAGATATATGAATTGGCCAAAACTACAAGATCAAATTTACAAAGCTTTAAAGCTAAACGATAGTGTTTTTAATAGTTGACTTTAAAAGAATACTTTTTATCGATGTTAATTAATCTGTGAGGGTCTCATCACAGTGTTGTGTTTCTCAGAAAAAAAATTAATTCATTGATCCTTCAAAGCTTGTGCATTTTTGTACTAACGATGTTCCTAAGAGTAGACCGTTGCCTAGAACGAAGTAAAAAAAGAAATGATTTTTATTCTTTGACACCTAACTAAAAATGAATAAAAACCACTTTTTTATATTTCCAATATTTATGAGTCAGTAGATTAATAAACTTTGAAACTCATTCATTCAACAATTGGAAATCACACGATTTAAAATTCCCAATCTCTACGAATCATGAAACTCGATATATATTTCTATTTTCTAACGCTTCAATTCATTTTAAATATTTTATATTAAGTAAAAAAATATTTAGATGCCCATCACTAATACCAATGCTTTGCCAACGTATTCGGAATTGATGAAGTTGAAGCGGCATGAAGTAAGGAATCCAAACATGTATCTTTTCCTCAGCTAACACACAGACAATCGTTGCTCCCACATCCAAATCCAGGAAATGGTTTAAACCTCCTCCAAAGGTCGTACAATCACGCCATTACAAATTAACCGTCTTCATCCCACAATTCTAGCCACAGCGCAGCCCGCGATAATACACCTTTCCCAACCAGCGAAAACATAAACACAGGCAGTGAATTAGATTGACTTTCACCAATGACACTAGTCGAGTTCGCTGCTCATTGTTCCAGCGGATTTTCTCACCTTTCTACTCCGCCCGCTCCTCCCTTTGGGCGATAAAGATATCGGTGAAAAACGGCTCAGTTTCTCGGTTTGGCAAACAGCGGCAACACCATCATTACCGGAACCCCTTGCAGGCATGACTTACCGTGCGGATGTAAGGGATGAAAGGGAGGGACAGCAACAACAAAAAGAAACAGGAAAAACGGAAAGAAATCCACCCCCTTTCCACCAACCACGGGTGCTCACGTTTTCGCAGATGCACTGATTAAGGTACAATTTATCGATGGCTTAATTAATGTCGGCAGCAGATTGCTTTCCGTACCTGCCCCGCTTCATCCACGCGCCGGGCGATGTTTCCTTACAGCGGGAAAAATTACAAAGTGGCAGTTTTGTGGGTGGTCCGGCGGAAGGAGGTGTAAAAAAATCGCCTGAAACTCAGCGAAATACACGATTTTTATTTTTTTGGACTTGTTTCTCAACCGTATTTGATGATGTTTTTTTCTTTGGGTGTACTATTCGATCTCTATTTGTTTCGATACCGGTTTGCTCCTCGTTTAAGTCCGGCGGGGAGGCCTGACCCCTTAGGGCTGGTTTGTGCCAAGAAAATAGCAATTTAATATGCGCCTCCTTCAAAACACAAGCCAGCAGAAGCAGCAGTGCCAGATTCTCGCCGGTTTTGGCAATTTAGCAAAGGGTGGAAAGGTGTTTGTAGATAAATTTGGCCCCTTTGCCGATGTTTTGTGAGTTTTGCTGTAAGTGTCGGACGAGTCTCGGCGAACCTGCGGTAAGATGGGACGGTTGCCGGTGCGGCACGGTACGGAAACTTTGGCAAATTGGTTCTCGCTGCTCGATAGGCGATTGAAATCCGGGATAGCACAGGTTTCCGAAACAAACAATCGGGCTCCGAAGTGGATCGGGGAAACGGTGGCAAGCAAATGGTACAATAAAACCGGATTTTACTTCCCCCATTACTTGCCTGCTTCCCTTAGAAAAATACACAACCATTGCTACGGAGCGCGAACGGCGAGAAATCGCTTGTAATCGCGTCTTGCGGTGTGGATTATTTATTTGAGTTTGATAATAACTTTGCCCCTTCCCGCTGGGGTGCTGCGAAAGGTGCTGTAATTAACAAACCATACCAGTTGGCGGGCGTAGCTGTACCGATCGGGAAAATGAAATCTTAAAACGCAAAGCGAAACGTCTTCCCAACCCGTGGGCCACCCCGCCTAACGAATTTTCCGAGGTTGTGTGCCTAATTGCACAAAAAAAAAACGGGAACGATAGAGGTAGAGAAACACTTCAACTCACTATTTCGGTTTGTTGTTCCTGTAGTGCTTATGTTGGTGGTTGCTCTATTACTTCGTTTAAGGGAGGTTTCAGGTATGGTGAAATAATAATTGCTCACCTAATTGCCCTACCGATAGCATGCTTAAAGCTTGTTTTGCAAATGTGTTCATAGGAAATCGTGAAACTGCATTAAGCAATACGTTTTGTGGTCGAATGTTATAGACACTTTCCTTTTAAGTATAGTTTAGTGGTCTAGAAATTATTTAGTGATTAAAAAGTAGGGTAAGTCAATTAACTTTTTTTGTCTTATTTTCTATGAGTGATTTTTTTGGGTTTCAACTGGTTTTTTTGGGTTGGGTTTCAACTGATTCATTTTTGGGTTTCCATCTGACTGGAAGCCTACTGCGCTCCACACGTACCGTCCGATACGTGTGGAGGCCACGCGAGAGCCAAGGCAAACATAGTATAGGTAGATTCTTACGATTTTGTTAAAAAACTAAATCAGCTCTATTTACTTAAGGCGTTTGTCTTCATTCTTCTTATTTAATCGTGTTTGTCTCACCTCCTTTCAATCAATATTCGTGATTTGATTCTAGTTATTCATTACCTCAAAGGGTGTATTAAATGTTGATGTTTTTCGTTCAAGCAGTTTTAAATAAATAAATAATTAAATAAATAAATATTTTCTATTTTTAAAACAATAAATATATAAATACAATAACATAAACAACTTGCGATTTTATCAATCAATCATAAATATTTGCATGATTCACCATTATGGCATTGCTGTTAAAGTACAGTTAAGTAGCTGACAAATTCTTGGTGCTTGATGGTCTGGCATGAAAACCCATAGTTAATTATTTCAATTAAACTTTGATACATATTTAAATGAGGGCCAACAATTTTTAAACATCTTCCCTGTAAATCATCATTATTTTACCATATCTTGTTGAAAAATTCTGAAGAACTGATTTCTAATGTAAATTATATAGTACATCCACTTTAACAAAGAGTCAATTTTGTAAAAAAAAATCATTAAATAATTGTGAAAAAAATTATTTCTGTTTTGAGTGGAAAATATACAATACCATCCAAATGGTATATACAAGAAATGGCTGATCCGTTTTGAAGAAAAACTCCTCAACAAAACTTAACTTGACAAAATTGACTTATTTTTTCTAACTGCTTCAAACCATTTTTTATTTTAAAACTTATTATTTATTATAAATAATAAAACTTTTTTAAAATTCTTTGTAACAAATGGAAAGCTTGTCTCATAGAAACTAAACACATATTTCCATAGTACATTAAAGAAAACCTGAACAACTTCAGTTTTGAAAGCACATTTTTTAAAAAGTCATACAAGCAATTTTGAATAAATTTGTTTGCAAATTTTTCAAAGATATTATAAAAACAAAAAAACCAAATTTAAAAAATATTGTCAGGAGCTAAAACATTGATCTTGGGCTGAATGGACTATTTTGTTACGGATGGTTTAAGTCATATGTCCACAACTGCTTAGGAAAAGGCGTATATCAACAAAGGTTGTGGTGCCAAAGAAATCATAAAACCTTAAACTGTTTGTAGTGAAGTTTTATTGTTTTTTTTTTGTATTTCCATTCAAACACTTTTAAATTCCGTTAATTATCGTCACATGCATTATTATGTTCATTCATGAAATTTTACATTACAACCTTCGGAAAAATACTTGAAATGCACACAAACAAACCTATCACCTCAAACACAACCGCCAAAAGAAAAAAAGATAAGCGTTCACGTCTTCCTTTTCAATCTGTTTCTTTCAAGTGCACAACCAATTGCAAAACACGAAAGCTCATTAAAAGGAAAGCCACCGGAAACAAAGTACACAGCTTTGCTATGAATAAATAATCACTGCTAATCATTCAC
>KB671704.1:45691-55850 GCA_000349105.1 Anopheles epiroticus
AATGGAGAGTACTTCTCGCTTGCTCCTATGGTGTGTGCGGCGCGTGATATGCGTTACATTAGCGATTTTTTATAAGCAGATTCGAAGGATTATCATGCATTTTACAACACATTCCTTAATTTTGCGCTTTATTCCTTACTTAGCTTCTTATTAGTATTCCTTTGCACATTTTTTTATATTTTTATAAAAATCGTATGCAGTGTAGCCATACGGCTTGGCCATTACTTCCGAATAAAAAAAAATTGTATGCATTGTAAATTTGTATATGCTCATTATTTTACAAATTTCTTCTACGATGCTAAATGCCATATACATTACCAAACTGCTCTTCAGAACAGTGATACGTTGAATCTTGTGTCTTGCCAAACATTTACCCATATTATACGAAAATTCTTTAGTATTTTAATTTACCGTCTACATCTCAAGCGCATCACCCAGGTGTTTTTATTATTCCTCGATTTTTCCGTATAAAGGAGTATTTTATTTTTATCTTTTCACACATTCGTATGAAAGCACATTTTGAAGATGCTTACTACAAGAAACTCCCTGTACAGATTTCAAGCCGTTTGATAATTTCAGGAAACTGATAAAAGCGTAGTAAGGTCGCCGGTTCGAAAATGCTATGTACGATTTGGAATACTCAGCACTGTATGTTGGCTTCAAATCATGACTAAAGCAGACACTTTTTGATGTTGCCATAATGTGCAAATTTTAAGCATTGAGTGAATGGCATGCATTCGATCACACATGGCTAGTAAATAGCAAATATGCGCAATTTATTGCTTCATTTGCGTTTGGAACAGCGCTAGCGTGCAATGATCACAATTTATCGTTTAAAAACGGCATCAAATTGTATTGCGCCGACCTTCCCAGGCTCGCTAGTTGGGCACATAATTTGCTCAATTATCTCGGTAGCATGAGCTAATTACAGGACTCTACGTTTGATCCTTCCTTCCGCATAGAGAAACACACACACACAGATCAATTATATTGATTTATTTAATTTGTGAAAGGCTTGCGTCTGGCATTATGAGTCGCCCGAGGGTATTTATTCGGTCCCTTTAAGCGAACCCGTCGCTGACGTTGTCGTACCGCAGCTTAAAGAATTCTTCGCCATCTCGATAAGCCACTGCCTATCGATTGTGTTTCCTGGATGGACTACACAGCCATATCGATAACATAAATATCGATTTTACCAAACACAATGCATCGCCGGTTCGATTGTGGTGCCTGGCAACACGAGAAGCGTCCTTTTGGCGCGAGACGCACGCAGGACCGTGAGACTATTTTAATTGCCAACCATGTAATTTGGCTTTGATCAGATTGTGCTGCGTCTTAAAAGGATGCGCCCAGGCTCGAGTGGGGCCCAACAATCGCACAATTATGAATAATTTCCTTCAATTTAATTTATCATTATTATTAATGCTGCATCGGATATGGATGTGGCTATTTCTATGCACGAGAAACGGTGGCAAAGGTTCAGGCTTCCACCGCTCGCTGCACACTAAAGCGGCACTGCTATTGAATACTCTTCAGCGGGCTTCCGTCAGTGATAACAGTGCTTCAATCGAACGTCTCAATTTGCTCCACACACCTGCCATCTGCTTCAGGTTTGTAGCTCATGCGATGTTAAAGCAAACGCTTTGCTGCACGATGGCAGTGAGCAGAAGGGTGAAAACGACGGCGGAAGAACGTTAACCGCAATCAACTTCACCTGACCTCATCCGGCGGCATTCCAGCGAAATAATTATTATCCTTTGAAATGTTAATAAAGTAACACTATCATTAACCAGCGGATGGGGTATATTTCATTTCAGCGGCAAGCCTTCCCTGAGCGAAAGTGACTACCGGCACGTGGCAGCAACGCGATGATGGCGACAAGACGAGATTGCGGAATCATTCCATCCCAATCCGACATCTGACCGCAGCCTCGACTGTCAACTGCTTAACGGGAAGAACCTTATCTCGCATCTTTTCGATGAAACGGCTAAACTTCAAACAGCTCTCAAGCAGCTGAATAAATTAGGATTTCCACCGCCAGACGCTCGCCGTTTACTACCGTGCTCGGTGATGGATCAGGAACGAAACGAATGACAATTCTAGCGTTCAGCTCCAAACCGGCAAACGGCAAACGGGTACTCAAATGAGTTGTCGTCATAAAATTATCCCATTAGGAAAGGGGCAGCTACGCGGACAAAGGGATAGGGGCAGGTTCTAGGAAGATGGAGGGTACTGTGGATATAGATTGCATCCGTTGATGGCAGCAGTGATCGGAGAATTCAGGAGAGTGCTTGAAGCATCTTGAAGAAGACGATTGTGGAGTTCTACAGGAGTAAGAACATATTTCTTTGAACTGTTTGAACTCCATTTGTAGGTCTACCAGAACATTAACGTGCATTTTATTTATGGGTGATTTAAGAATTATATAGAATAATATAAAATCAAAAAGTTTACCGTTTCTGCAATTTTTAGAATGTTTTAGTATTTTTCTATTAAGTATAAAATCTATTGTTTCTACAGCACCTCAAAATAAAAAAAAATCTGATAGCACTGGATTCATTCACAAGGATAGTTACTATTTGTATATGGAGTATAGGACCATAAGCATCGGTGTGGGGCGCTGGTATCGCTTCGCCAGACTTCCTTTAATTCTCACAATCTGCGGCTCTGCATGTGTCGCCTACTTAACTCGGTCGGCAGGGCATACGAACCATGATTATCAGTCACTAAGCTCACAATTCGCCTCATTATCACGCAAAGCTTTGGCTTAGAATAGAAGAAGCTTAGAAGGCTTTAGAATAAAATTGATCACCTTTTGTTCGTATAATGCTATAAATAAAGATGAAACCATACGTCACCGATGCTTTGCCACACTAATCATACCTCGTCAAGCAGCCCCTCGTTTTGACTGTAAATATCGATTGCAGAAGAGATGAAATAAAATCCCTCACAAGCAGAACTGATAAATTATCTCTGAGCACAACATACAATGAAACACAAAGTGATTAAAATACAAGTGAATAATTTTATTTCACCTAGCTTTGAAACACATGCACACACGCTGAAAGTAAAGCACCGCCAGTAACAAATTATATCACCCACACACAGCACCGTTTAATCCCCCGTTCGAATAATCAACAGTTTCGATTCGGGAAAGGACAACCGGAGGGTGTGGATTTTATTGCTCGGTACAGCGAACTCAACACGCTGCCCACTCCGTTCTCATCGCCCTCCGCCAGTGTGTGAACCCGAAGCCGTGTAACAATTTGGCAGATAATTTTCGTCACATTTGTTCACGAGCGACGCCCGATTACGCCGCCAGGCCACCGGTCACCGATGTCGATGCCGTGGAAAACCGCAAACAGTCCCAGTCTCCAGGCCTTACATGTAAAGACTAATCCAATTGATGTAGGACGAGATGCGTGTGGCAACGATCGGTTCACCGCCGGCACACTGCCGGTCGTAGCTGTACAGCCCGACCAGATATGGCAGATAGATGTTGTTGCTTCGCTGCAGCGTAATAAACGGATCGCCCTTGCGGCCACAGTTCGGTGCGTCGGACCCGTCCGGCCGCAGCCGGAACTGCTGCCAGCAGAGCTGATCGTTCGTGAGCTCGGTGTGCGAAGTGAACAGCTGGCAGTCCCGGTTGTGTATCACGTTCTTGTCCCGCGCACTGAACGATTGCCCGTCAAAGTGGACCTCCTGGCCGTAGTACGGGGTACGGTTTAGATCGCGCCACAAACAGGCAGGAATTGCATTTTCGTTCACGCTGCAATGGAGGGGGAGAAAATAACATGAAATTGTTGAACGTGTGAAGGCAACGCGAAAGCTTAAAGTATTTTATATGGAACTCATTTTCATCGAAAAACAGCCTCAACTTATCCAGTGCCACTACCATTGTACGAAACCTAATCAAATAAAAGCTGTTCTATAATCATGACTTCCAATATAATTTATTTAAAATCTAATTTCCAGTAACGTATTTCTGTCGACACAAGTGTTATCCGAACGTGGCACACCATGGCACAAAAGCTCAAACAACCAGTGGAAGCTTTGAACTAGGGATGTGACATTCGTTCGAACCTGCTTAGTTCGTTGCGTTTCACCAAAAGATCGTACCTTTCAATAAAATCAGAAAGTAGATTTTTTACATCTACATCTACACATTAAAATATACATTGAACCTTATATTTCCCAGTTTGGGCTACATCATATTAGAAAGAAAATTTAATGAATTACATTTTTTTTAAATTACATTTTTAAATAATTATAATAAGATGTACTTCTAATGTGCTTTTCCTCGCATTGGCAATGGATATCATTGAAGCGCAATATTGAAGTCTTAAAAAGAAAAAGACCAATTAAATATGTTTAACTGCTTTACAGTTTTCCACTATTTTACCACAAGCAATAAATTCTGGCCTCTTTTTCGAAAACAATCAAGATTTTTTTCTCCTTACGTGTCTTAACTTTTCTAATACATCCGGCTTATTGGCTACAAATTTACGCCAAATAAAAAAAATGTATCCATGTTAAAGTCACTGCAAAATGGTGGTATTTCTAAAATAGATGAGAATTGCGCATCTCAGTGAAATAAACTTTAACGAAAATAATTTTAAAGGTACAGTGGACCCTCACAAAACGAATTTAACCCGTTCCAAAAACTCTGTCATTGTACGAAAAACCCGTTTTGCGGGAGACACTTTTCCGTAGCAAATGTATAAAAAGTTAAATAAATGTTCCTGGTCCGAAAATGTTTAAAGCATATAGATTATGAAATTAAACTTTCTTAACAAAAAAAAAAACCGAGACACAAAGTAACCGTTTGTCAAAGTTTTTGATAATCTGCATCATGATTTCTATTGGTATGTTAGTCCTCTAAAGTTCATCTTGTGAAAATTTTGCCTCACCATGCTTCAAAACAAAACTCAAAGCATATTAACGACATTAAAACTCTTGCAAAGCTCAATTGTAACTTCCTCAATTTGAAGACATGCGTTAAGAGATTTCAAGTGGCGAAACTCTTGTCTTCATGCGAGAATACGCCTTAAAAAACCTCTTAGAATCTCTAATTAACATGCGAAACACTTACTTTAATTGCTCCTAATGTGAAAAATTTCGTTAAAAAGGCTACTTTTTATGAGTGGACCACTGTATTTAAATAAAAGATTCCCTCAGATTTCGTTTGTGTGCACCATAAATTGCATCCATTTTAGGAAAATGTAAAAATATTATTAGAGCACCGCTTTTGAAGTAGCTCCAACGAATCTACTTGGTTCATTCCGTTTAAAGAGTATGGAACTATCCCATCACCACTTTGAACGTGTTCCGTCCCGAAGGATTAACAGTTCACCACGGCCCTTAAAACCTCCCAACCTAAGCCGTATTATTAGCGAATGATTGAACCAACATTGAAATTGCATTTTCACCCGTGACACCACTTACAGTACGTCCGATTCCAGCTTCAGCACCGCAATGTCATTGTCGTGCGTTTTCGCGTTGTAACTCGGGTACCGGATCGTTTCCTTCACGCGTATGATCTGTGCCGCACCGTCATAGATCCTGGCGACATTCGTTTCCCCGATGCTGACCACGTCCGGGCTGCGTCTGCAAAGCGGATAATTAAATTATCGTCGACTGGTTCGAGCAGGGGCGAAGGCACTGTCCCGGTTCCCGGACAGGGCCAGAGATTTGCACCGCAAACCGGCACACGGCCATACCACAAGCCCCACCCTACCTTCGCACACTGTTTGTGCAGCCGGCCGTCGTGAGGACCGTGTTCAGGTTAATTAGCGTGCCCATGCAGTGCCAGGCGGTGGCCGTCTTGTTGACCTTCCAGCCAATCATGACCGAGTGCGGGTGGTCACCGTCGTCCAGCGGCCGGTCCGCACCGACAAAGTCGGCGTACTTCTTGCGAAACCGCTGGTAGTTCGTTTCGCACTCGGTCAGCAGCGGCAGGTGGGCGGTCGCGATGAAGGAGTTCACCGGGCAGCAAACGATCGGGGCCGTCTCGTTGGTGCACACCTTCACCACGTCCTTGGCGAGCGCCCGGTGCGAGCAGTGGTCGATGTGAACGCACACGCCCGCCTCCCGGTCGGACGCCTCGCAGATGTAGTCCAGCGCGAGCTCCTTCTCCATCAGCACCTGCGGCACGGTGCGCACGTTCGTCGTCTTGTAGATGGCCGCATTCAGCCAGTCGAGAAATGCGTCGGCCCGCGAGGCAACGAGGGGCCGCCGGCCGAACCCGCAGTCCGGTGCGTACGAGCTTACGCCCACCAGATCCTCCGGGAAGGGGCTGGTGTCGAGCGGGGGCCGGATCTCGCCCAGCACCTCGTTGCCGAGCCACGGTTCGCACGCACCCGGCACGAGATGATCTCCGGCCGAGCCGAGACAAAACTGGGTGGCGTTAAGGCCACTCTTCAGGATGCCGTAGCCCTTGTACGCCTCGGTACAGTTCGCACTCGCCAGCAGCTGCAGCGTGGCCGTCACGTACCGTTCCGTACCGTCCGCGTTGCCGTCCGTCTTGCCGTCATCGTTCAGGTTGTAGGGCCCGATGCCGAACGTGAGGTATTCTCTTTGATCGTCCTCACTCAGCGTACCGATGCATGACACCGCCTTCCAGTCGTACCGGTTGCTGAGGATGCCGGTGTGCGTGTGTGTCGGTTGCGAACGATATTCGGTGTGCGTGAAAGTAAGAAATGTGCATATTAAACATTGAAGCAGTCAAGTGTTATGGATGGCCCTTCCCTTTATGACACATGTTATCAGAATGGAAAGATGAACTGAAACGATTCCACCTAAGCTTGTGTGGTTTGATACGGCTGAGAAAGTATGAGGAAAAATCAACCCTCTATGCGTTGTACAAACATCATCTAAGTAACGAATCACGAAATTTACTCAATCGCTTGCCCTTCTAAAGGCTTGTTTGCTATTTGACGAATTGATTTACTCGGAAAAGGCATACATAAGGTAAACGATTATTGATGGATCACCTAATTGTTGTCAAAATCCAACCATAGAAAAGGGGTTATGCATAAAAATTGAACATGATATGTCCCACCACCTACCCTAACACAGGTTTGAGAAGGCGTAAGTATATTAAAGATATTATTATCATTAAATTAGGTTGTTTAATGGGTAAGTAGTGGTGTTAAAGAGCGCATCATAAAATACAGAAGACGAAACATATAACTTCACCAAGTAAAAAGGGTCACTCTTCACTGAATTGTCTTTAAGCAGTAGCATCCTTAGTATGATTAGCCAAGAATCTAAAAACGAGTCTGCATTCAGGACCTAACTGCAACATGCATATAGCTAAATCCACAAAATTAATGGAGTGGTTCCTGGGAATTAGCTTAAAAGGTAGGAGAATCTAAGGCTTTTGGAAATGGTTCTACTCAAAATCTTCAATTAATAAATATCGAAACCTCTCCGATCAAGCAAGATTGGATTATATGCAAATATGTTACATCTAATGAAAATACAAACTGCAAATTGTATAATTTACAGCATTCTTGATAGTTTTTATGGTTGGTGATTTAAAAGTACTAAACAGCCATTTATCGAAACTCTCGGGTTTAATCTATTTTGAGGGTTTTGGATAAAGTCCAAATTATCGTCTTTGCATCTTTTATTTTTAAATACGACAGAAATCTCAGTAGCAGTATGCTTTAAGTTACTTTCATAGCATCGAACGCTTATTAGCCCAACACTATCAGCGTTGTTCCATCGATAAAAACCGATAGAAACTTACAGGGCATGCCTAGCTCGAAGCTAAACCCATTTCCGACATGCTTTTAATGGGATCAAAGCAGCGGATACGTCCAAACACAGAATAATCGCCATCAATAAACCCTTTTCCCGAGCACTTCCCACCCAGGCGACGCGCGAGGGGAGCCGGCCAGTGCAGTCAGCACCGTTGCGGGTTCGACCAACGACCGACAGCCCAGCAGCAATGAGAACAATCGTGCACAATGCGGAGCACCGGCAAACGGAAATAAATATAGCAACATCACAACTCACCGGTTGTCGGTTTGCAGCCGAATCAGTGCTAGATCGTTGTAGAGTGTCTTCCTGTCGTACTCCGGGTGGAAGATTACTTCGTCTATCTTCTTCCAGTCGTTGCGATAGTTTACCACATCGACATCACTGTCCCGGTGCCGGAGCGTTGCCCATGATGCAAGAAGATGCGCCGGGACGACGATGGAAACGGAAAACGAATGTTAGATAAAATTGTTAACATTTTCATTTGTGCCGCTTGGCTGTGAGCCGTGCAACGGTCAACGGACCATAAGACCGGGGGCGTCCGGAACCAACATTCGGTTGCGGTGCCACGAGCTTCCACTTACACATCCTTGACGCACCGGGCGGACGTCAGTGCAAAGTCCTGTGCAACAATTGTGCAACCGCAAATCCACTCCACATTCTCGCCATCCTTCCCCACAGCGCACTGGTCGGCAGATACAGGTACGGGGCCGGGGAGTTCCAGGGCAGTATCCAATCCGGTTCCAGGGGGACGTGCATGTCAGGGGGTGTCCGGGTGTTTGGAGTCCAAAAACCGTGCAACGAAAAGTCGAAAAGATGCTCTCGTTAGCTCCTTACCAGAAAGCACTCAAGAATCGCAGTTGCACACGTTGGAAGCAGAGGCAGAGGGCGTAATGGCAGATGTTTGTACGGGAACGGAATGCTGTTCGGACGGGTTTCCCGTTCCCGTTCCCAGCACCCCCAAGCACAGCAAAACCAGCGCTAGTAAATATCGTTGTTTAACTAACCTTAAATTCTTTGAATACGTGCAATTTAGCACGCAAAGGATTTGCCTCGACCGTTCCCTTCTTGCCGGACAGATGAGTTTCCAGGGCGGTGATCTGAAAAGAGCAGAGCCGTTGGAGGTGAGCACACAACGTATGGACCGTATGGGGCTGGTGGGTGCGCGTCTGCACGTGTACTACCGCACACAGGAGACTACTACTGCTGGTCGGACAGCTAAGCTTAAGGGAAGCGTAACATAACGAGCATTAAATCTGTTAACGAAGGGATCGATTTGTTACGTATCGTTTGCTTATCGTTTACACTATATTCACGGTGATTCGAACACACGCACACGGAGAGAAAGCAAAACAAACTTCACTAGAGAACCCTGGTCCCGCCATTGTCCATTAAAGATCAGCAACTGTTCCCTTGCGTCACTGGTGTGCTCACAGTCTCTTACCATAATTTCTAGAGCCGTAGTAAATAAATTCAATTAATTACGGGATCTTCTATTGAATCTTGCTTTCCTTCCTGCTTTCCTCACTGTCCAGAAAAAAGCTTCAAATCTGCTGCCATCAAGTTGATTGCTGCCGACCGGCCCCGGGTTATGGTCGACATTCACAGCAAATGAGACACTCGATATGGAAGATGCTTTTAGCCGGCCGGTTTCCTTTGTTCGTGACAAGCGGTAGGTGTACCTTGGCTGGTGGTTTAAATATACGATTTCTAGCAACAGTTCAATTGAATTACATTACATCAATCACTGGCACAAGGAGCACGAATGGTACGATGCTAAGAAACGCTTTGATTGGGGTAATTCCTTTCGAGAAACGAGCCTCACAATAACCTTCAATATGAATTGAAGCTTCAGACAGCACTCAAGTCAAGCGATTGTGGATTAAGGGTAGTGCCATGACAAGCCGGGAGACAATGAAGATTTTCTACATGGCTTATGATCGATTGATAAACAATTAATCACTTCATCCTTTTGACACCTTTGGAAGCTTCTCTTGATGAGGAGTTGATTTTTCCATTACAAAAATGAATTTACTGAAACATGTGCTCACAACCATTTTCTTCAAAGCTTATTCCTTACTTTTGTGAGAGCTCGAATTTGTGAAGGTAAACATTGAACTGTATAAAAAATTCTTTTAAAATATTTTAAAATTAAGCTTTAGATTCTTTCGCTTTTCACACAAATACAGGGTTTCGAGTCATATAATTGAACATTTCAATCAATAGGTAGAACATTGCAACAGGTTAGTGGAACATTGCAAACGTCATGTGGAATTTTGCAATCATATAATTGAGTCGTGCAATCATACAGTGGAACTTTGCAACTGTACTGTGGAATGTTGACATCTACCGCTGGAGCCGCTGTAAACAACACTGCGCGGGTTTGTAAATTTCT